>JACXSJ010004704.1:0-11533 GCA_014851325.1 Pentalonia nigronervosa | reverse complement strand
GAATCAAGTCAGCTACACATTCAAGCCTTGGTAAATTTAAAAACTTTTGGGAATAATAGGATAGATATTTGTTTAAGTGAAAATTTAAAAAAAAAACATAAATAAACATAATGAAAAAGTAGATAATAATTGGTACGTTATAAGTAAATTAATTGATATCACTTGTTTCCTTGCTAAACAAGAATTAGCTTTTAGAGGTCATGATGAAAAATCAAGTTCTTTAAATAAAGGTAATTTTGTTGAAACATTTAATTTACTCTTTTGTGTTAATGATAAACTAAAATTTTATATTTCAAATTCTACTGTTTTTACGGGCCTTTCAAATGACATACAAAATGATTTAATTAATTCTATAAAAAACATTATAATTACAAAAATTAAAAATGAAATTAAAGATACTGACTTTTTAGCAGTAATCACAGATGAAACAACTGATATTACAAAAAAATCACAACTTGCAACAGTATTTAGATATGTTAATGACAAGGGTGTTCTAAAGAGATTTATTGAGTTTTCTGATGTTAGTGCAGATAGGTCAGCTAAATCTTTGGCTGATCATTTTTTTTCAATACTTCCAGAGTATATATGTGATAAGAACAAATTAGTTGCTCAGACATACGATGGAGCTGCTGTTATATCTGGTTCTCATAACGGTTTGCAGACTTTGATAAAACAGAAATATAAAAATGCCATGTATATTCATTGCTATGCACATAAACTTGATTTAGTTCTTAAGCAGTCAGTACCTCATATTAAGGAATGTAAAATATATTTTACAAATCTAAATGGGTTTGCGGATTTTTCTCTAATAGTACAAAAAGAATAAATGAATTAGATTTAATTGTTAAAAAACGGTTTCCAACTATTGCTCCAACAAGATGGAGCTATAATAGTAGATTAATTAATATTATGGTTGAACATCAAAATGAAATTAATCAATTAATGCAGTCTATTGTAGAAAACGCTGATAAATGGGATGGTGAATCAATTACATGTGCTAGAGGCTTTTGTCTGACATTAAAAGATTTTGATTTTAATTTAATCATTTTTGGAAAAATACTTCCTTTAGCTAGGTACCTTTTTGATGTATTACAAAAAAACTATTTGATATTTCATATTGTACTAAAAAAATTAATGAATTTAAGAAACAGTTAGATGAATATAGGTAGAAATTTGATTTAGTTTGGAATGAAGTAAATGACTTAGAAAAATATAAAATAGTCCCATCCAGAAATAAAAGGTCTCGAATAGTCCAAGTATTAGTAGATAGAAAAATTAACTATAAACGTTTATTCTATGAAATAGTAGATACTATTTTAGTCAAAATTTATGAATGATTTTCTGAAGTATATAACTTAAAATTTATGGGGTTACTTGATTTTGAAAAATTTTCTCATTACAAAAATTATTTTCCTCAGGATAAATTTAGTTCACTTAAACAAACATATGGTCAGTATTTTGAGTTTCCAAAGCTAAAGAGTGAATTGTCAATTATATATTCATCTGATCACGTTTCATCAAACACATATTTATAAACTTTTAGAATATTTGAAGGAAACAGATTTAACAACTGTCCTACCTCAAGTTACTAAATTATGTGCATTAGTTTTAACCATTCCCACAACAAGTGCTTCTGCTGAAAGATCTTTTTCTGCTTTAAAAAGGATAAAAACTTATTTAAAAAATAATCAAACTCAAAATAGACTTTCAAATTTATCTTTACTTTCCATAGAAAAAGAAGTTAAAATGACTACAAAGTGTGAACCTAATTTTTATAATAATGTAACTAAAGATTTTTTAAAACAAAATAGAAGAATAGAGTTGTCTTATAAATAAACTTGTAAACTATAAGAATTAGAACTTAGAATTTGGAATTTGGAACTGCAAATTAGATTTCAGAAAAAAAACAGGACTATTATTATTATTATTATTATTATTTATTAATTATTATCCCTAAATTAGAATTTAGAACTTAAAAAAAATTGTTCTGTTATTTAAAAGTATTTAAAATAAATAGTTAATGTATTACAAATATATATGTTGTTGTTAATTTTGTTATATTATAACCAAAAGTTGTTGAGACACATTTTTGGAGGTAAAATTCGTAAGTACATAATTATTTAATTGTAGCAAGGTAAAATCAGTATAATAAACTGTAAGCTGTTTTCTAGTAGGGGTAAAAAAAAATTAAGGTATAGGTGGGTATCATTTTTGGTGATTGTTTACACCACTGTCGACTCCACGCCACGCCACTGCATACACTGGCATTCGCCATTTTTACACCAGTAGACGGAAATAACTCTGTAGATGAGTACACCTCAATACACTTAGTGCACGGTTTAAAATTGACACTGCAGCCAGTGACGGATCTACACGCGGGGCAACATGGGGCAGCTGCCCCTAGGGCGCCTAATAGACCAATTTTTGGACTCTATTTTCAAACAAAATTTAAGTGTAGACTATAGTGTATAGTTGATGTAAAAAAAAAATGTAAAGTTGAACGTTGGCTGGTAGGCGGCAGCAAAATAATTGATAAAATAATCAAGAGATAATTAAAAAAGATTATGTGTACATGTGTAGATAGCATGAATATATAATGTGTAATGTGTGATATTGAATAAGTAACAAACTTATCCAATTACACATTGTAATATACAATTGAATATAAAAAAGAAAATTACGGTATCTATAATGACTAAAAATAAACACGAAATGCTAAATAGACAAATTTTGTTTTATCATTTATGCTACCTATTGTTATTAGAAGAATAGTACTTATGATTTTAATTTAATGTTTCTAATATTTGTGTAATTTTTTCATTATTTAAAAAGTTTATGCTATATTAATATAAAGTATTTTAAGGTGTATATGCTCCAACTCTACAGCACACAGTAAGTTCCTATGAATTATTCATACTTAAAGACTATTGCTTTATGTATGCCTGGCGGTAGTGCAATAATACATTTTTCAACAGTGGGTTTAAATACATTTAAAAACAATTTGGCTTACATCTGCATATCATTAATTAGTTACTAGTTATAATTTTTTGAAGTGTAAATAGCTTGTCAATTATCATGAGTCGTGTAAATACACGTGGAAAAAAAACTAATGGCAATGAAAATAAAAGAAAAGCTAAAGAAAATGCATAGAAAAATGGTTCAGTTATTACCAAAACTCTAAAATTGCTTAACTATTTTACGAAACAAGAGGCATCAAAAATGACAAGTTTACTTATTTATAAATTACTGTTAACTCTTTCTCTTTTAAAAATGTCATTTCCGACTTGGGAACTTTAATAACAGGCCCTAAGCAACCAATTTTAACAGTAAGTACAAATTCACTAAACATAGTTTAAGTTATTATATTATATTTAAATTAAATATATTGCAGTCATATCGACTAACTAAATTTGGTACACAAAATCATGCTTTCAATCATAAATATTACATAACATATAAATGGCTTGAATATAGTATATCAAAAGATTCTATTTTTTGCTTTGCTTGTAGACATTTTAATACTGGAAATAATGACAATTTTGAAAATAGCTTTCTAGTTGGTTTTAGAAATTGGAAAAAAGCAAGTATTTTGTATTTATACTTAATTTATAAATTTTTAATTGTAATTATTAATATAAGTATATTATAATTTATAGTTGAGTGTTTGTAGTGGAACTAAAGATGGAAATAAAAGTAAACTCAATAAATTAAATGCACATGCTAAAAGTCATTTACATCTAACATGCATGATTAAATAGTCAGCATAGCAGAAAACAAAAGAAACTGGTAGTGTTTTTTCTCAAATATCTTCTCAACATTAATTGATGGTTGAAAGTAATAGAATATATATGAAAATGTTAGTTGATATTGTTTTATAATTCAATGTTTATAATTTGAGATGAACTTATAAATATATGTCCCAAAATATAGAGTCTGTTAAAGCAAATTATAAAACAATTATTCAAGCTTAAGAAGGAGAAATTAAAAATGAAGATGATAGAGGAGTAAATGAAGCAATTGATATAATATAAAAAGTAATAATTAATGAATCAAAGTATTTAAAGTCCAATATCTTTGTTTTAGGTATATTAACAAATTTAAAAAGTGGATGATTTATAGTTTATTTATTCGTCTTACATAAAGTATTAATTAATATTAATATTATTGCTAACAAATTTCAAGAAAAAACTGCAACATTAAGGGAATCTAAAACTATTATTCAAAGTGTGATGATAACTCTAGAACAGGGTATTTTTCTAAGCTTTGGTGTGAAATAGAAATCTTTATTAAAGACAATGAAATATCAATACAAACGCCATCTAAAGGTAAAGCTTAATAAACATTATATTTATTTATAATTCTTAATTTTAAGTAAATATTTACTTAACTAGGATGCAAAGAAAAAGACAAGAGCCACACAATCTTAAACATTTTGATACTACTGCAACCACAAGTGCTGAACAAAATATTAATGACATCATTGAAATCATTGAAGATTATTTTAGAAAAAATGCTTTTATTCCTGTATTTGATGCTATTTTGATAAATCTGGAAAAAAAGATTTTTTACAGAAAGCCTCCAAATGGCTACAGCTGTTGATCAATTTTTTCAACTAAACTTTGAGGAAAGTCTTTTCTTTGTAGAATCTAAAGAGGTATTACAGTCAGAAATAGAAGTGGCAAGGAATTGTATATTGCAATTTACTGATGAAAAGTATATAACTTTAAACAATGTGAAAAAGGTTTTAACAAAACAGACTTTTCCTAATTTATATAAACTATTTCAAGTTGCTTTAAAAATACCTATAAGTTCCTTCAATTGTGAAAGGAGTTTTTCGGCTATGCGTAGAATAAAAACTTGGCTTCGAACTTCTATGCTGCAGGAAAGGTTCAACAACACCGCAATATTATACATTGAAAAAGAAATATTAAAATTTATTGATACCAAAACGATTATTAGTATATTTGCACAAAAGAATAGATATATACAATTAAAATAAAAAAAAAAAAAATGAGTAGCTATTCAATATTTTATATTTTTATGTTGTTTAGGTGAAAGAGACTAAAAATGTCTGTTTCCGTTAATGGTTAATGGATAAGACAAAAATGTTAAGCCCCCCACTGATGTGACCAAATATCCGCCTATGGATAGAATTAATAAATTATTTGGAAAAAGTAGGAAGTTCAAATTTACAAAATTGTTATGAAGAATTATTTATACAAAAATCAAAAAAACAGTTTGATGTAAAATTTACTCGAAAGTGTAATAAATTATTATTTAAGCGAAAACTGCTAACGGAGAAATAATTAAGCGTTTATGGTTATGTTTTTTACTATTCAATGGTAGTATTTTTTGTTTTGTTTGTAAATTAATGGCCAAAACACAGTCAATTTACTCATGATGATTTCTGTGACTGGAAACATGCAGATAATCGATTAATAAGTCATAAAACTTCCAAAGATCATTTAAATTCTGTGATAAATTTAGCTGTTTGTTCAAAAGAATTAGGTCGTATTAACAATAAACTTGTTAAACAAAGTGAAGAAATAAAAAGCTACTGGCGTAATATAATCAAAAGACTCATAAGTGTTATATCTTATACATGTGATTGAGGTTTACGTGGTAAAAATAAAATTATCGGTTCGCCTAAAAATGGGAACTATTATGAAATTCTAGAGCTATTGGCTGAGTATGATAATTTTCTTAAACAGTATATTGAAAATCATGCAAATCGTAGAAGTAGGCACACTATTTATCTTCTCTTATCTGTGAAGTATTAATAGAAATAATGGGAAATAATGTTTTGAATGAAATATTTCTCGTATAAAACCATCTAAATATTTTTCAATTTCATTAGATTCGACACCTGATGAAGATTATATAAATCAATTAATGTTAGGTTTTAGATATATTGAAAGAGATACACCAGTGGAAAGATTTTTAGTATTTATGCCAAACCAAAGCCAATTGTACCATAATGCTTGTGCAATGAGTGGGAAATATAATAGTCACTAATCAAAGGTCTGAAAAAAAGTAAACTAACTTCCTGAATTACATGTGCTACACATTCGTTAAATTTAGTAGGAAAAGCAGCAGCCGAGAGTTGTACTGCTGCTGTTGAATTTTTTGATTTATAGTAGTTATATGTATTTTTTACGGCATCAACAAAACGTTATGAACTACCGATTAAAATTCTAAGTTTAGAAAATACCAAAACCCGTATCCGTGTACCACGACAAGTTAATACTACACGCTGGTCATATAGATCTGATGCAACAAAAGCTCTTATGCTAGGCTATAAACCATTTAAAAGTACTCTAATTCAAATAGCTGATTGGAAATATCACGACAGGTTACTGATCATGAAAATACTAACGATCATAAAAATTGTGTGTAGACTATGCTTGAGAGGATTCATAAAGAAGTGAACTAATTGCTAGTTTAGAATTTGAAAAAAATATTGGTAAAATATGTATTGGTAACTAAAGTTGTTGCAATTATAGTATCACTGACATCAAGATGATTACCAATGAGAAGATATAATGAATGCTTTGCATCACTACAGAATGGAAACTTCATGAGAGAATTAGAGCTTATTGCTCTGTTTAATTTTTTTTTTTTTGTTGAAATATATAGCATAATATGGAAATTTAGGAAGAGGTAAAATTTCATATCTTTCACCTACTACTTATTATAAAGTTGTACATATCATAAAGAATAAAATAATGAAAACAATAATTAATGAAGTTAAAGATACCAAATATTTTTCAATTGTTATAGATTCTAGACCTGACTTAAGTCATACTGACCAATTATATTTAATATATATATATGTCTTAAATGGAATGCTTGTGGAAAGATGCATACAATTTATTCCCAACACTGGACATAAAGGCAAAGAAATCGTGGACACAGTACTGAAAGCAATACATGAATATGGGTTGGAAAAATTGTAGGGAACAATCATATGACAATGCCTCCAATACGTCAAGCAAATATAGTGGTTTGCAAGCAAGAATTAAAGAAGTTTTTCTATTGGCAGAATACATACACCTTACTCAATTCACTCCTTAGACCTTTAGTGCTACTGATAGTTCTCCAGAATTCACAGCATTTTTAGTCTTACATAAAATATCTATGTATTTTTTTTTCTTTTACAAGTTAATGGACAACTTTTATTTCTCACACATCAACAAATGTTGCATTTAAAAGAAAATCAGATACTCGTTGGTCCGCTAGATATATGTATTTCAGCCTTTTAAAAAATTGGAATTTTGTAATTACAACTCTTATCAACATTAGAAATTCTACATCTGAGAAAGCAATAACCAAAAATGAAGCAAAAAAAATATTTTTGCATTTAAATAAATTGAAAACTGCAATTTTAGTTTTATTCTGAGGTGATATGCTTGAACGATTTAACCTTATAAACATGAAATTTCAATCCATTTCAATAGATTTAATAACCGTATCAAATTTATATAGTTCTTTGATTAATTATATCAAACAGTTTAAACCTAAACCTAACCTATGGACTGGAACCGTGCCGAAAATAACCAGTTTTGGAACCAGAATCCTTTAAATATTGGGTACCGGAACCTCGCCAGAACTATTATTTATTTATTTAAAACCGAAAATTAACCGGAACTCATACTTTTTTGTAAAGGTTTTTTAAGATTAATTTCGATTTTGTTATAATTATATTAATTTTACTTATATCTGTCATTGATAAGAAGAAATTAAGAACTAAACAAATACGTAGATATATTATTATTAAGAAGTTTAATAATATTCAAAAATAATAATTTAATATTTCTACGTAACAAATGATAATGTTAATAGGAATTCCTAATAAAAATAAGTCTTTATTTACTGCAGCATATTATGTACCTATAATCTGTATAGCCCGTATAAGTATTCTATTTCTATAATCTTTTATAGTTTATCACAATAACAAGAAATTCTAAAAATATGAATATTAAAATGGTGGTGTGAAGTGAGTTAGGTATGTCATAATAATAATTTAATATAAATAATAATATATAATTTAATATAATTTATATTCTTTTATAGAAAAATTAGAAATCTTATTGTACCTACAATATGTGTGCAACTTTCGACGTTGCTTAATTGAGATTCTAATTGTTCCAAAATTGATTTTCAATTTATATGAAATAATATATTTAATACAAAATGTTTGTTGTTCAAACTTTTAAATCAATAACCAACATATTATAGACAACCAACACTTGATAAATTTTCATATCAAATATTTTTAAAAATCTTTGGTTTATTTTGTATAATAAAATAATAACATAATACTGATAATATATTTATATTTTTTTTAAATTAAAAATGTTTCCCAAATATTATTTATTTCAATTAATTTTCTATATAGTACCTACATAAATGTACCTATTACCTACCTATACAGTTTTAAATTATTTTTGCCATATTATTGATGACTGATGATTATAAAAAATGATGGTCGATGGATCATCTATATTATAAAATTAATCTTTAGTTGGTCTTTTGCATAGAATTTGGCTGCCTTTAATTTAAGTCTTATTTTTTATGGGGGAATCATGTTACAAATTTAAAAAAAACGCCTAACAAGCTATCATAACGAACTGTATGAAGAGTTACTGATAAACAAATTAAATAAAAATAATAAAAAAAATGTCATTTCTAAAATTTTAGCACAGCAACAATTATTTAATTTTAATAAATCAAAATATGTCAAAGTAAATATCAATAAAAAAACAATTATTAATGCTTTTGTTGATCTTGTCACAACTAATGGACGACCATTTAGTAGTTAAACAATATGAGATTTCATAAAATACTTGATCCAGTTTTAAATGAATTTTAGAAGAAATTTTAAATTAATTCAAACTTAATAAAGTAAAAGTGTTGTTTTTTTTATCCTAGCTAAGCTTAGTTTATTGTATAATAATTAATAATATATCATTTTTACATTTTACTTTTAGGAAACACGTGCACGAAAAGTCCCTTCTTATTCAACAAGAAATAATAACTAAAACTAGTTTTAAACTCATTTCTCTCAAGTTAGATGCAGTTACAAAACAAAATAGGTCATTTTTAGGTGTCAACATGCAGTATATTGTAAATGATTCTATTAAACTTGGGACATTTGGATTAATAGAATTAACAGAATCACATATTTGTAAATTTTATTTTTAAGATATATTTTTGTTAATTTACATGTAATGCATTACTTATGCATGCTTATACTTTACAAGTATTTATTTAAAACAGACAATTTTAAATATTTAAAAATATTAAATTTTTAAATTTTAAATATTTATAATTTCAAAATTTACATTAAATTAAATGCAATATAACATTGCTATTAATCATTTGTTTTCTATTTGGCTATATTTAAAAAAAACAATGGAATAAGCATAAAAGATTCTGATGAAAACTATGAAAAAATGGAAGACCAAATCTCTGATAGTGATAATTTAGATCCGAATCGAAATTTCTATGTTCTCAAACAATTTTTACGGGAAAAAGAAAGTGTTAAAGTATCATGTTCAAGCTAAACTCTACTACAATTATCGAGAATCTAATCAAAACGTACTATTTAAATCAAAAGAGATTAAGTTACAAAAAATAATAAAAGATTTTTAATCGTTTATCCAATTATTAAGTATTCATAAATGTTTTTATATTCTTTTTTCACAGATTATTATAAGGTAAAGCACATATTTATAATTATTATATATCTATGAGGTAAAGTAATCAAATTAAAATTCTGTAAAAATGAAACAGTTCCACTTCTCAATCTACTATTTACTGAAACTCTGATCCCAAGTATTTTTTTTTTTTTTAACTGATAGAAGAGAATATTTTACAGCCCGCATCGAAGTTAATTTTATAAAATTTTAATCTCAAACTTTTATATAAGCCTTAAAAAAAAGACAATATTAAAGTTTTTTTACAAATTATTTTATATCATTACTTAAAATCAAATAAAAAATCTGAGTTTAATGCGGACTGTAGAATATTGTTGTTTATCAATTAAAAAAGAAATTATCTGAAAATATTCAACTGACGATGAGTTATCCATATTCCCATGAAGTCATTTATATCTGTAAAAATGGGCAACTAATAATTCGTTTGTTAGTTCTATCACATGTATCTGTGAATACATTCGCGTCGTTCATATATGGGTATTAGAGGGTTCTCTCACATTAATAATCATTTATACTCTAACACATTCACAAGAGCGTGCGACGTCAAAACAATATATAAATAACGTTGCTAATAATTTGCTCCTTAATAAATAGCCAACACTGGGGGTCTTAATGCATATGTGATAAAAGGGCTAAATTGCAAATTACTATTGGGAAACGACTAATATTAAAAACAACCTGATTATCGATTTTAAAAGTAAAATCATACAGATTAAAAATAACACTATAACAATGAACAAGATATGGTACAAAAACAAGAATCCAATAATCTACATAACAGAATGCATTACAAGTGCAATTCATAACAATAAGCACAAAGTAAAAATCAAATCTAATAGTTAATGAATCTAATAATGAACAATGTATAAAATCATTAAAATTAATTAAAAAATATAAGCAATTATTCACTTATAACTCGTTAAACATTAGGCTTTGTAAACACAGATCCATATAACATAGAATCTAAGTATGAGAAATCAAAATTTCAACCATCATAAAAAATAAAACGAATTCATAACATTAATAATAATAAAAAAAAAGTAACACACTTAACAATATTAAATGAAGATCTAGAAATAGTTAAATGAACATAAATTGAAATTGGTAATTATATTTGATAAAATATATACTATGAATAAATCTGTTCATACTTACAAATTAATCACATAATATATAACTATTTAACAACAATGTATAAATGTATTATAAATATAATCATAGTTTTTCTCCCAGTTTTTATGTAATAAAAAAAAAAAAGATAATTTAGAAATAAATATGTAATTTAGCGTTGGATCAGCCAAACCATTACCTGGACACCAGAAAAAAAAATGTTATTAGAAATAACCAAAATAAATAAATAAAAACTACTGTATTAATATAAAATAGCAATTTAATTTAAGTAAAAATATTTTTAAAAAAATATAAATATATACTACTATGTATGTCGTATACTACTATGTATATTTAATTCTCTATATGTATCAGAAACTCATAATTAAATATTAAAAACAATATTATCAAAGTCAAAAAAAAAAAAACACAAAATGCTTATTGGTTTATTATATTATAGTTGATGTTTGTGAAATATGCTCTAACCAAGTTGATATCAAGTCATCTGTCATTGGAAGAATTCAAAAATGATTTGCTCAAGCACCATTTCAGTATGCATTATATTATTTGTTTATAGTAATTACATTTCTTGCATACTGTTTAAAGATTATTGCTCAAAGTAAACCAAGTGGTACAACTGTTCAAAAGATTGATATAAAAAACAACATGGACGTAGTGAACTCGATATGACATTACATATTACA
>JACXSJ010004703.1:0-11534 GCA_014851325.1 Pentalonia nigronervosa | reverse complement strand
CACACACACACACACACACACACACACACACACACACACACACACACACACACACACACACACACACACACACACACACACACACACACACACACACACACACACACACACACACATATCTGTGAATTCGAAATGTAAATGTCCTTTTCAATGTAATATGGAAATGGCAGTGCTTATTTTAATGATATTCAATGCAGTGCAATATGCACATCCTTAGAAATGTTTTTTAAATAAATACATACTCTTTAATCGACCAGTCCTTTGTTTTTCTCTGCTGGCTATTACATCCTCGGGGAAAATTATTATTCGCATAGTGTTCCATCAACAACAATAGATTGTTTTTTTACAATACTCGACAAATCTCTATCTGATGAATTTTAAATATTAAATAATAATAATAATAATAATAATAAAGATGTAAAATTCTCATAAAACATTAAAACACTAAAAATAAAAAAAGAAAAGCGGCTTTCTGTAAATTATTGAATAATATTATCATAGAATCATAACATCATTGTACATTTTAGTGCGAACACTTGGAAAATACGACAGGAATTTAGTTTTTCATAATTGATAAAGAAACTATGATAAATATCATATACAATACAATATTATTGTAATATTTACAAGACTCAAAATAATATGATAATATAGTATAATGTCATTGTCATTAATGACTGGAAGAGACGTATAACCAACATCACGTACCCATTTTACTAGTACGAAACATGACAAATTTATGTTAGTAAATTTTATTTAGCTTCGTTAGTTTTTTATTTGACCAATAGTGCCTAAGATTTAACTAAAAATAAGGCCAAAAAATGGTCTGTGGTTTGTTGTTGAAAATATTTTTTGGTATTTTTAATTTCAAACGAATCGTAGGTGTTATTGCTAAGTGTGTAAAAATTGCATTTCAAAAAATTCCTATAACTCGAATAAAAGTTAAAATGCCGAAGAAATATCTAAAATAAACTACAGAAAATACTGATGTCTTAAAGCTTTGTCATAAAAAATTTACTCTAATATTAGAACTATCGAATGTAAATTTACTATGTTACACACTGATTTGCAAGACGGAAACAACACTTCATATATGTGAGACGTCTTTGAAGAAACCTTTTTCTCTAGCTGATAGATATTAATGTATTTTTCAAACTTTAATACCTTTGTAATATATTATTATCTATTATACACCATGTCAGACATCTTTTGGTCGTTATTCGCTACTAATTCCCCAGGTGTGAAAAAGGTTTTTAATTTATTGGGAATCAATGTGCACAAAACTTTTATGGGTATCTAGTCAATAATAAAAATACTTTCCAAAACATTGTTTTCATTAAAATTAATTTCACTTCAGTAAAAGTATTCATTATATTTTTCCCCACTTTAATAGTGTATACTAGAAACACCTGTGTCAAGTTAAAAATAATTTTTCCATTTCAAATAAAAAATAAAGTAATCAATATTTTTATATTTTTCATTTAAAACGCTACTTTTCGACTGACATTTTTATTTAAAGCTTTACTAAGGTAGTTTCCTTTTATTTAAATACTTTTTACTTAGTCAGTTACTAGCACTGAATTTTATTCGTTTTAGTTTCCTTATGGCTATTACCTTAATGACTACTTGACAATACTAAATAGTATAATAAATTCCAATTTCCTAAGAATATTTCAAATTTTATTTAACTCTAAAACAAATATAGTGCAAATCTATGACAACTACTTAAGTGTTAATTTTTGGTTGATTTTTTTTATAAATGTTTATTTATATTGGATGGTGGGTTGTGGCAACAAGTAAAACTAGTTAGGTAACTCATTTTTCTTCAAAAATGTTGACATGTTGACATAGGAAACAGTTGTGAAAATACATACATATGATGTACTAATGTACTAATTGTTTGAAATACAACTGATATTCACTCAGAGAAAGTGGTGTATTTTTTATATATAAATATATATAATATATTATAATATAATATAATATAACATATATAATAAATATGTAAATAAATATATAAATAACTCGTAAAAAATATTTTGCAAATTATGAAAATGATAATGCCAATCCATGGTAATTAGATAATTAGTTATTTTTTTAAAGTTCAACAAGGTCAATTACCATGTGGCGTTATTTTTTTTATTTAAATCTATATTGTATTGCATTGTATAAAGATAAATACTAAATTCTTTCTGTTAATGATTGATGTTATCATTAAATAGTAATTAGTACTAAATTTAAGTTAGAATATTATTAACAGCATTTTAAAAAAGTTGCTTTTATTTTAAGTCTGGTGTTATTGGAAAGTTTGTTTCAATTTTTTGAATACATAATATATCTTTATTCATATTTTGCATAACTGCAAAATAACAATTTTGATTTAACTGTATCATCATTTTAGAATAAATTTTTCATAGTCCTAGGCTTATAAATGAAAGTAAAATTTTATAATGGTTTTTAATATTAACAGTAGCGCCGAAGTATAAATTTAGTCGCGCAAAAAATATTTTAAAAAGCCACAATATCTAAATATCAGCCTCAATTGAGTAATTGTTGGAGGGGGGAGTATAATTTATTCTTCTACCATAAAAAAAAAATATTGATGTTTAATTTCAAAAAAAAATTTCAATTTTGAATCTTAATCACACACTTTATGTACTTCCCAAACAAACCAAGAAAGCCAAAAGACTAGAGTTTTTCTCAATCATTAATACAGAAATTTACCTTTTTTTAGACATGGTTAAGACCAATTATCCAATTATATGCACAAAATATAAAACATTGTTTTTATACACTAACTGATCACACATTTAAGTAAAAATAGCTGGTTGAATATCTATATTAATTAATATAGATATTCGTATTTGGGTCAATACGAAGACCGACCTCAACACAAGGTTCGGCATCACTGAATATTAATATAAAATATGGGGAATTTTGTCATGAATGAAATTAGTTCAGAGCTAATTTATTTATCATGGGTAATGTAATATTTACTTGCTCAAAATATTATTTATATGTGTTAGTATAGTTTATTCAGAATTGTAAATTTAGTGGACAAATATTAAATAGACATGAACTAACTGGTAATTTTATAGTATTAGAATTTTATTTAAAATTATAAAAGCTTTGATAGTTGACCATCGAGTTTATGAATGTTATTAGCATATAGAATGGGGAAAAAACAGCAGGTACAGTGTAAATTATTGAAGATGAACTAATAAGTATAGGTCCATTCATAAATCATATTATGATAAAAAAAACATAATATGATAATAGTGTCTAGTATACCTACTACAACATACACATAATACACCACTAGCTAATTTGATTTAGACATTTAGCTCAATTTACCTATTAACCTATTAATATCTATTTAGTATTTACATTAATTAAGTTAAAAACATTAGATTTCACATATATAGATTTGTTAGAATGTTGAAAAATTGTATAATAATTTTGATTATATTCTTGTTAAATCATTTGTTTAGATTTACTAATATTGTATTTATATTTTTAATTTATTTATTTTTTCTTTTTTGTACTGAACTCAAACTTATAAACCCCCTCCTCCTCCAAAAAAAAAAACAAGCTTATGCTTAAAGGGGAGTTGCAAACATGTAACATACATATTTATTATCATTTATTAGTGTAAATTGTATATTGTTTTCACTAAATAAAAATAATAAATATTATTATTATTATTAAGTATACTTAATCATTAGTTGTTAGTACCTATTTTATAATTTATATATAAATACAACTAGATAAATAAGAATGCTTAATTATTATTTAACCTAAAGGATAAAGTTATGAAAATATTATTAATTTCCTTTGTACAGCTTTTTCACATGTTAAATGTTACATGTTACATGTCAATTCATTGTTTTTCTGTATCATCTCTTTTAGTTCTTCTTTCATACAATGAACAATTGTACATAGCATTAACAGACGCTATTTATATTCTTCGTTTTTTTTTATTCAATTCGAATTCTTAGGTTTACAACAATTGAATTATATCAAAAAAATTTAAAATTTTTTTTTCGTTTAGCAGGCATTTTGTTGTTAATGAATCATATTGGCATTTATAATACTTAAGTTCAGTTTCTAAGTTTTCAATATAATTTTTCAGTCAATTAATTGTTTGTTCAAAACATTTTCTGGCTTTTTTATTTATATTTTTCAAGAACTTTTCAGTATTCTCAGCGTTAATTTCAGTAGTGGCTAATTTGTTTCTTAATTGTTGAATGATCGACAATTAATCCTCCAAGCCAAACCAACCTCCAAAAATCTTGTATAGTTTTTGGAGGTTGTAAAGGCTAAACTGGTTAGAGTAGAGGTGCTGAATTCAAAAAGAGATGGAATTGTCTTGGAGTTGGACGAATTCGGTTGCGATGGTAAGAGAGGCAACGCGCGCTGGAGTGGGATTTTCTGTGCATGAGTTGGGAAAGCGGAGGAGCTACCCCTCCTTTCGTTTAAGTGGTCTTTTACCATTCATGTTAAAAGAGAACGTGGTTTTGTTGTAGTACTGTCACTCTAAGAAGAGCATTTTTTTTGTAGTGAGGGGGGAATTAGAAAACTAATTAAGAGAGGGGATTCTGTGATGATGTAAGGGCGCGGCTCCATGACAGCTGATTTTAGAGGAACGATTTAAATGAACCGTCGCTTTCGCGGCGGTTTACCTATGGGTGCTGTTGCCCTGTTGGAGTATAGAAATAAGCTGTTCTGAACGCTGATTGTTGGTTAGATGGTTGGTGATATTGTTCTTCTTTGAACGCTGAATGTTGACTGTTGAGTGAGTTTTCTCTTTGCTTTGTTTTATAGGACAGCTGTTTGGCCTATAAACCAGTGTCGGGCGTGTGCTTATGACTTTCTGGTCAAAATTCTAACTTTAGACGCTTATAAAAAACTATAATAGACTCACGCTCAATTTTTTTTTATTTTTCACTAACAAAAAGTTATAAGGAACTTTGTATACGATTTTCAAGTTTTTTGACGAATTGAAATGAAGCATTTTTTCTGGTAGAAAATATATTTACAGACAGAATAAAAACACATCATTAAAAAATAAATATATTCTTTAGTCCGCTTAGAATCAAAAATTAATTTTCATCTCGATAATTTATAACCCTATGTACCAACTAAAATTTTTGATAAATAACATAAAAAAAAATGTATAAGAATTTATAAATTATTAAAATAAAGTTTAATATATCTTGGATAAACCAAACTTTGTAATAAAATTAAAAATAATCATAATACATCCGTCATCCTTATTCCATCGAGATCAGGTAGTCTGACGGGCGTTCAAATATAAATACATTTTGACTGAATTAGCTTGATAATTTTTTTTTTTTTTTTTGTATTATAGTATAATTCAATAATTTTTACAAAACAAATTCAATCAAAAATTTAATATTATACAATATTGCGCTGTCAAAAACACTACTGTACTCAATATAATATAATGTTATTATTGATAATCATAATATTACAAACGCTAATAAAAATATAAAATTGAAATATAATCCACGGTAAAATCATATTATGTTATAAATTATTATAAAAGTCTATCGAGTTTAAACAGTTTTAAAAAAGTAATAAACGTTTAAAAAACAAAGAATGAAAGGATATCAGAGTATTTGTTGTTCATTCTAACTTTCGAGCAGCATAGACAAAACGTATTCACGTAAAATCAGTTTTGTTTTTAAATAATCTTAGAATGAAATTATTGAAAATAATATTTTTTAAAATATTGAATAGTTTGACATAATATCTGTTTTAAATTTTATTTATGATTTTACTACATAATAGGAATAGACGAAGAACTACAATGCATAAAGATCATATAGGTACATTTTTTTTTTATCAGTTACAAGCATTATATGTGATGTATTGGAAATTTTGTTATTTAATGATATTGTAGATGACTTTGCAGAGAAAAATATTAAAAGAAAGTACTCAATTTGTAACTTTTGACACAATGTGTTTTTATAAATTTTTATATTGTTTATATTTTAATCGAACACTTTTTTGCCTTAGATTATTTCATATATGTAAATATACATAGGCATGTATACATGAAACATTACTGTATCAATTCGACACAATTATGTTATAGAAATATGTATTCATAATTATAATTAAAATTAATATATTTTACACATGGTACCTAACTATGAAATTTTTATTATGGACCTTCCAAGGGCCCCGAAATCGTCTTTGTCCTGGGCCCTTTAAAGTTTAAATCTTGCTTTACGGTAGGTACATAATAGACTAGTATATACAGAGTGTATCGGAAAGATCTGGCAGATAAAAATGAAAAATGAATACAAATTAAACGTATGAAAAAAAAATATGAAAGTTCCATTGGTAATAAATAATTTAAGATTTATTCACGTCTAAAAAATCCCAAAAATAATATTTTAAAAAATTGCAAAAATAATCTACTTGATTTAAATAAATGTCTTTCCCATTAAATTGTTTCTAATAATAAAACATATGAATTAGCTATTTTGAATTTTTCCAAAAAAAAAAAAAAATGTATTTAAATTTAATTTTTTTTTGATTTACCGTGATAAAAAAATAAAACATAAAAATATGTTCTATAATTGTAACGCAAGTTTCTATAAATTTCAAAAAAAAAAAAAAAAAATGTTAAAATAATGATTAGAAAAAAAGTTATTTCATTAATCTGCAGTTATTCCTGTTGCATCCCGTACATAATATTATATTAAAAATACTCCCAACTAACATACACTCAATGTACGGTTCGTTTACCACAATTAGGGCGCGGTAACCGTATGAAAGAAAAACGCTTTTCTACATTGCCACGTCGCGGCAGTGGTCCGGTCGGCATGAATGCGGGCGGCTTAAGGGTGTGACAAGAGGGGATGGTTGTTGGCCCCCCCTCACACCACCCAAAACAGCGTATTTTCGTCTCACCGCGTCAAGTGCGCACGACCTCACACGACCGATTTTCAATTTCGTATAATACACCGGCGCAAGTGACGTTTACAATATTATACAAAATGCATCGAATGTGCACCGGTGGCCGTCGATCATAATATAATATATTATTACACTGTACGTTTAGAAGACTTGGCCGTAGGTGCACACACACTCATTTATGTATTTTGTTTTAACTCGCGACGTAAACGTGGGCACATAATATTATGTAAATCGTAGGACGAGGTCGCAGTTCGATTTTATTGCATCGCGGCCGCACGTGCACGGGAATACCGTCTTATTATATGAATAGGCGGTCACTTTATTTGCGGTGAATCGACCACGATGATTGCTACAACACCGTTATGTTTTATAATCTGGAATAGATAAATCATTACACTTTTTACTCAAATCAAATGGTCGAATGGCATTTAGGTTAAAAAAAAAAAGGTAATGGTCGAACTGTGCAAACTCTGGTTCAAAGTTTTTCAAAAAATAAAGTTAATTCAAACGTCGGTACAACATTAACTTATCCCTTGTAATCATTAACATATACTAATTACAACTTTTTTATATGACATATCGAAAAAAATATTTCTTTCGATAAAATAGGTGGTTACACTATTATATTAGTTGAAATATTTTTAGGTATTTATGTCATACACACAATATTTGATGCTTTTAGAATTGTATTTAATACAAGATACATAAAAGATACACGATTTGGTAATGAAGTACATGTATAATAAAAGATGCAATACCCATTCTAAAAAAAAAAATGGCAAATATTTTAATTTTTAATGTAGAAAAATATAAAATTATACACATTTTTGTAAACGGTTTCGTGTATAACTAGATTAAATATTATTATAAATTCATTTAGAAATATACGTTACTCAAAAGTTTCGACGAATCTACTTTATTGAATATGATACAAATAATACAATTCATATTATACCTACAGTCAATATAATTATAATTTACATTAGTGAGACATGTACATTATTTATGCATGATAAGTACATATTTTATTCTATTAAGTTTTATTTATTTATAAAAAAAGTCAAAGGATGCAAATATTTAGTACTTATGCACTTAAAATAAAATTTAGATTAATCGTGATTTTCGATGATATGCATTAAACTTTAATAATAAATAATAATAATATTCATAGACTTTTTTTCGTTTCCACCTTGACCAAAAACTTACTGCAATAGGTATCTGCTCAATTTTATTGTGCTACGTTTTTATTCTTTTTTTTTTTATTAATTAATTTTTCTGCTTACAATCTTTTATACGATACATTATTTTCCGGGTTTCTGTTTTTCCAACTCGGCTGTGTAATTTGCGAAAAGAAAGATTTCCTTGCCTCAGACAGTCGGTTTTTCCGGCGTAGAGTTGAGAATCTCGTTTATTTCTTTTGTCGAATTTTAAAATCTGAATAAGTACAACATCGTTTTACTAACTTTCATCACCGCCTCTCACAATTCAGTTTCATTAATAATACATTAGATTATATTAAGGACTTAATAGATTTTTATTCATGTATATATTTAATTTAGATACATAAAAAATAAAAATACATTTTAATTTCATCATTATTTTATTTTTTTAAATTATTTATTAATTAAACCTACTTAATGAAATAGTTTTGGTAATAAAATATTCATAAAAAATATCATCATATAATTATTATTATCATTATTTCAATAACATTTACTATATTGTATATAATACGGTTGAATAATAAAAAAAAAACTAAGTAAGAATGTTGAAAAAAATAGTATTTACAGCTTAGTGAAGTGAAAAACGTATGAATAGTTTATTTATGATTTATGAATTTATTGAAATTATTGAGCAATTAAATCAGTAACAGCTAAAATACTCGGTAGTCGTACATTTGCTCCATTAAAAATTGTCTAAATGTGTGTATATTACCTATTTATTATATAATTATTACTTTTCTTGTTTTTTCATATCTTGTGCAAAATTTGTAGAAATAAAATTATTATTGATTATAAATATAAAATAATTGATGATACCACTAATATAAATAAATTATACCTAATAATGTTGTTAAATTCATTCAATATAATCGAAAGTTTTCTTATATGTACTAACTGTAATATGAAATATTATCAAAGTATAATATTTAAATAATAAAACACTTGATAAATAGCTATAATTTAGACATAATATGGAGGCGACACAATAAAATACAAACGCAATATACAGTGTTAGGACCAAATAACGAAAAAATCATCTGAATGAAAATAAAGATAACTCTACTTTATTTTATCTAAGATACAGATAAAAAATAATTAAATCAAATTTATCTTACTATAATATAAAATATAGGTAAAAATAATTTATCCAGATATAATACAGATAATTATTAATTAAATATAAAATATAAATTAAAATTTAATGATTACAAAAAATTACCTTTATGTATAAAATATTAAAATAAATAATATTTATTATAGGTATAGTATTTTGTAGAACGTGTTATGTTACTTACAAGATGCGCCTGAGACAAAGAATAAAATTAAGAAATTTTAGGATGATTATGGAAAATGTTTATAAAAAAAAATGTATCTTGTAAATTTATCTAGATAAGTGATGTATTCACCTAAAATAAATATTAAGATAACTTAATATTATGTATTATATAGATGAGATGAAAGATAAATAAATAATTATCTAGATGAGTCCTAGCACTGGCATTATATATAAACAAACATTCCAACACGCCGTGTACACATATACATCGGCATTCTATAAAATAATACAAATGTTCTACTGGTAGTACTTATGTGCTAAACCGTGCAACGTATAATCATGAACGTATCGTTATCCCTAAACGTTTCGTTTAACCGATGCTCATCAATATAGTAAAAGGATTACACTAAGATCATCATATTAAGGAGCAAACAAAATCTACATACCGTTCAAGTAAAAAGCATCAAGACACATCGTCCACATAAGTAAGCAATTTGACATATTCTTACCGTTCAAACGAATGCATTCACATACGTATCATGTATGGGTCATTCTAACATCCTAATTTTTTTTTCGATATAAGTGATATTATGTCTACATTTAATGTGTAATTATTTGAAAATGTCAAAAATATTTTTTTTCTCTCTTTATCTTATGCTAGATATTTTTAAAGCTGTATTAATAAAACTTTAATATTTTTTATTAGTTCAAGCATTTTAATGTGCACTGTTAATAAGGTTAAATTATAACTATATTTCTTTTATAGCACAAGGGATGTTAAACCAACTTTTCGACTATATAATTATATTTAATATTTTTATAAACTTTTCTTATACTATATCTGTAATTTAAATAATTTGTAAATTACTAACTAATATTTATCATAATATGACTGTTATACTGCAACACTATACATTATTGTAAATGAAATTATTTCGGTAAAAAAAATTAACAATTACAATTAATTATCTTGTATTATTAACTAAATATCTAGTTCATTATTTCCCTTTAAATAGGTAATTAAATATTACCTACCACACTATCTTTGTCTTAAATACATTAATCCACAAACTCAATCATAACGTCTAAGTAGGGTTATTTCATACTATTATCTTAGGTAGGAGTCTTATAAATTAGATTATGTTCGTATAATATGCGATGATCAACGTCCAAAAGGAATCTTGCATGGTGGCTGCAAACATTATTATAACTATTATCTTTATTATATGGCTGCAAACGAGATAATCGCTCTAAATCCCATTATTAATATAATTACAACTGCTAAGGTGGATCTAGTCCATACTATTGTCTACAGTGGCATGCCCAGGAATTGTTATAAAGGGGTAGGGGGAAGGGAGTATTATAAGTAATAATACATTTATAAACGAACAATTGTCGTGGTAATACCAGAAACAAAAAAAGGGGCTTTATGTTTTAAGCCCTCTAAAATCGTTTATAGTTTATAATTGTGTACATTTATGAATTGTTCTATAATTAGAATGTATTTAAATTGTAGCACACTAATACCACAACCAAATTGTTCAATTAAAATAACATCGTTAAACTAAAAACATTTATTACGATAAAAAAAAATAAAATGAAGACACGTAAACATCTATGAGCTCCAATAGGCCATCATAATATCACATTACATTTACTAACAATTTATTGTACCGTTTAATTTATGCAAAATGGTAGCAGGGGTCATCGAACCATCTCCTTTCTAAAGGATATAAATAGTGATTTTTTACCAAGACATTCTTTTTTTATGAGTCCGGACGAGTCATCGACCTCTCGTGCACATCCTATTCTTACGTATTTCCTTAATATATTCACCGTTCTGGCGCACTCTCTATATAAACCCTTACCACCTAGCCCTTTATTTTTATTCAACTACAAAACATTTATTAGGTACATTAAAGTATTAAGCTGGTTTCACAGTTACGGCGTGTTTTATGTCGTGCGTGGGAGTGGTATTGTTGTTATTGTTGCAATAAAGTTATTTATTATTATTGTAACATCTGTATGTACGTCGCACGATTTAATAATACATTGTCTTAAGATGCATTTTTTTTCCAGTGACT
>JACXSJ010004702.1:0-11537 GCA_014851325.1 Pentalonia nigronervosa | reverse complement strand
AGTAATATAAAATAATATGCACTCACTCAGCAAAGTAAAAAAAAACATAATAGGTACATGTTTAATATGTACAATATGTAAAAAATTTTTTGTAAAAAATATGTAAAAAAATTTTTGTTCCCGCATAATACGATTTCCCGCTTAAGACACTATTTTTAACTGGTCCCTTGGAGAGCGTCTTAAACGGGTTCTACTGTATTTACATTTAACTTAAATTGTTCTCCCATACATCGCCTTTCCCTATCATGACACCAACCCTCCCACTATTTCCCACTTATGAATATAAATTATTTTTCGTTGTCATAGATTATCGTTTTGGTTGAAATTTTATTTATAGTACAATTCCTGGTGTGGTCGTCTTAAGGCTATTCGTTAGTATATTCGATATCCTTTTACTATACATTTTATATATTAGTGTTAATTAGTATAATTAAGTGTTACTTGTCGACGTCTGAATACCTTGTATCTGTTGTTTTAATACAGATCTTTACTCCTTACACTATTAGTAAATTTTTGCTCCTACCTTTTATATAAGTTTTAGTTTATTTGTTTCTGTTAGGCTATCATTCTTTATTTTATTTTATTTAGTTAACTTTTATAAATTTATACTGGTTGATTTGTTTTAACTGATTTTCTTTTTTTTTTCTCGAAGGTATCTTATAAAATTAATTCGTTTATAAAATTCTATGTTATTAGTTAAAGTACATTTAAGTTTTTATTTCGTAACTCTCCTATTAAATTAAATTTCTTTTATATAATTTTGCCTCGTTTTTGTCTTTCCCTTTCTCGTGTAAATTTAAATAACCGTCTTATTGCAAGGAGCCGGGAAACGGCAAACTAAGGTCCCTGACCGATATAACCCCAATATTTCTCACCCTTCTCCGGCTATCCTACCTACCTTCGACTTATCCCTGGACACGTCCGACAACGAAAATATTACCGCTCGCTCTATTCCCCCCCCCCCTATTGAAGACTCTCAACCTGACCACCGTTTTTTATTACTTCAGTTCCTTACAGACTCCAAAAGGCAATTTGAAGAGTCCCAAAAGCAATGTCAAAATTCCTTCCTCGATCTCAAAAAAGATATGACCGAAATCAACACTAAGTTATTGTCTATACTGGAGAGTACTCAAGCTGAGTGTAGGGCCTACACTGATAAACGAGTAACAGATGTACAGTCCGAACTAAAATCTGACCTAGGTAGTTTTGCTGATCGTTTGTGGTTATTAGAGGGTCAATCTGCCCGTTTAGCTGTTCTTGAGATATCTGTGGAAAAACTTCAAGTCCTCAATTCAAATTCTTTTTCTAATCCCCCTATAATCACTCAACCTCTCCTTGAGGAAAATAGTTTAAAAAAAACAAGATACTCTTTCGGCCCTCAAATTCCGTCCTCTACTTTTATTGCTTCACCCAAACCAGTCTCCACTTATTTTCAACCCTCTCTTTCTCATAATCAACATACTCCCGTAAATCCAACCCTCACATAAACTCAACTACCCCCTTTCAAATCAAGCTAACGTATATAACTCTCAACCTTATCCTTTGAACAATAGTTCTATCCTCTCTTCAAGAAAAATACTCTGATATGATCCCCGAATTTAATGGTAACCTTACCCCTACTCATCCTGAAGCTTTTCTTGTTGAGATCAATGACTATTTTCAATTTCAAAATATCACTGACTCCCTTAAAATTAATATGGTCCGAAGACGAATGACTGGTGATACCAAACAATGGTTCCATGCTCTCACTCCCCCTCCTAATACTTTTGCTGATTTTACCGTACTCTTCCGTCAACATTTCTGGTCATACAGTAAACAGTTAATGACCCTTAATGAACTCTCTCGTCCCTACTCTCATCGTGACACTTCCTCCCTTCAAAAACATGCAATAGAATGGATCAATAAAGCCAAATACCTTAATCCCCCATCGAAAACGAAACCCTAATTTTTCAAATTCTCTCTCACTTTCCTGAAACAGTGGCCAGTCCTTTGAGAATTCTCCGTATCAAAACCCTTAATGAACTGATCGACCACCTTTCCTATGCTGAGCATTCCTACCGTCCTAACAATAATTTTTCCACTAATCCCTCAAATTCATATGACAGTTCTCAAAATAATTAACCTAATAACAATAATAATAACTCCCCTAACCGTAATAACAGTTATCGAGACAGGTATCAAGATCGTTCCCTTTATAATAATGACCGCCGCCTAAGTTCTCCTAATAATCCTACACCTAATACTCCCAATATTCCTAGTACTTCTCAAAACCCTCCCACAGGAAACGCTCAATAGGTAGTCTCGTGAGGAAAGTTTCTAGTTTAGTCTCCCCTGTTCCTCAATTAAATATTCTCTCTCATCCTTTAAGTACTGAACAAAAAATTGCACCTTCACTCAGTTTTCGCCCTGAAATTGACATCTCCATTTTTAATAACTCCTATACTGCACTTCTTAATTCTGGTGCTTCTGTCTCTGCTATGTCTGAAACCCTTTATAATATTTTGAAAAATGATCCCTCTAAATTTGATATTCCTTCTTTTCCTTTTTCCAGTATATTTTTAAAAACCGTAATCTCTAACAAATCTGTCAAAATGAATTCCCAAATATATGTAAACTTTAACGTTAATGACCTTAAAACTCATGCTATTATCTTAATTGTTCCACATCTATCCACTCCTCTTATTTTAGGTACCGACTGGTTGCTTGAAAACGATATTTCCTTTAATTATAAAACCTGCAAAATTATTCTACCTCCCCCTAATGCTCCTGTTCCTTTTAAAATTATATCTTTTAACAATAGTAATGACCTGATAAATTCCCTGAAACATGTTGAAGTAGAAGACCCCTGTTTAACTCTGTAGTCAATCAACCTTCTGAAAACTCATTTCCTTTCCCTTTAACAAAAAATATTGCTCTTAATGATATCCCCTTAAATGAACAACAAAAACATTTAGTAGACTCCTTAATTAACAAATATGATCACATTTTTCAGGATCGTCCAGGTTTACATAAACAGGTGTGTTATACGACGACGAGACCGTGGAATCCTCTGACACAGGATTTTGATTGTGACGCAGAGCGTCGTCGTCCAACACACTATACGGGAGGTCAGACCAGGCAGTCTTTTAGTTACGTCTGAACCGATACATTGTCATTAGTCGTAGTAATAATAAAATATAACTTTTATTAATTTATTTTTTTGCTCGCGTTATTTCTTTTATTGTTGTGTAAAATCATAACACTGTTTAAGTACTTATTAGTTATTAATTATTTACTGAAAGTTCAGTATTTCTGATCTCATATTTTATCATCATCAGTACTCCAAATTATAATAACTAATTTTTCAGAATACTGAAATGAAAACGACTAACATTTCATCCACAACAACTATGTCGTTTAGTCAATCAGATGCTAACATAACTGACAATTCTGTTGTAAGTAATGAACAATATTAAAATTTTTTAAATATTTTAAATACTGCTTAAGTATATTAATTAAAATAAAAAATGATATCTGTAACTAGAATAAATGTTCAATTATAATATTTTTTTTAGTGTGGCTAAATTAATTTTTTCCTATTTTTATGATTATAACTTGTATTACTTTTCTTATTATTTTCTGAAAGTAATTTTAAGAATTCAGATTTTTAAGTCTTATACTTTATCATTATTACACTCCTAATTTATTTAATATAATTTAAAGTGATACCTATGTGATATTTATTAGATACATTTAATTTTTAAATAAAGCTATTTTAAACTAGGTATTCGTTATTACTTATTTTAAATTAAATAAGTAATAATCTAGCATTATTTTATTATAAATTACTCATTATAAGTTTACTATGCATAAACCGATACAAAAAGCTGTTATATATATTCATATTTGTTTTGAAATAGAATGATGAAATTGCACGTCTCCAGATGGAAAATACAAGTTTAAAAAAACTAATTGAAGAAAAAGATGCTGCATTACGTTCTTTTCTTAATGATGATCAGGTTGCAGCTACTAAAAAAACTCCACGAGAATGGTCAAAAGAAACAATCATTAAAGGTTTAAAGCAAAGATTTTCCATAGGAGTTCATGGATACAAGTATCTACGAGATACGAATTACCCTATTCCTGCTTACAGTACATTAACCAAACAGCTTCGTGAATTTAAATTGAAATTTGGTATTTTCCACAATGTACTAGAGTTACTCATGCATAAATTGCAATCGATTGATAGCAATGACCGTTTCTGTGTCATGAGTATTGACGAGATGGAAGTAAGTAAGCAACTTAGCTATGACAAAAATAGTACTAAAACATTTGGATTTATTACACTTGGTAATGATAAGATGCTTGGTGGTAAACTTCTACTAGTAATTATAAGAGGATTTAAAAACAAATGGAAGCAGGTTATTGGTTGCCATTTAACTGATAGATCCTTAGATAGTCAATCATTTAAACAATTCATTCAATAGTGTATTGAATCAGTTGAAAGCTGTGGAATACATGTTTTAACTTTATCATCTGATATGGGAAACACCAATAGAGCCTTGTGGAGTTCTTTAGATGTTAAAGTGAAGAAGGATGGCATTCAAAAAAATACATTTTACTTTAATAATCATAATATATTTATTATGCCTGACATGCCATCTTCTGAAGAACTTAAAATGTTCTTTATTGAAAAATGATATAATTTTACCAAAAGAATATTGTGAAAACGAGGGTCTGTCTTCTCAAGTAGTGAAAGGAAGTTTTGTGGTTTCACTGTGGGAATATGAAATAAATTCAAATAAAGAACTAAGATCATTGCATCACTTAAAGCGAGAAGATATGTGGCCAAGTAATTTTGAGAAAATGCACGTTGGTGCTGCAATTAGATTTTTCTCTTTGAAAACCGCTGCTGCTATTAAACTAGCAGTTAAATTGAATGTACTGCCATCAGATGCAATCACCACAGCACATTTTATTCGATTAATTCAGGAGTGGTTCAGTTTGACTACATCAAAATTAAAAAAATGTCAATTACCAAACGTAATAAAGAAAAGAAATATGACTTTCTCCTAAAAATAATTACAATAACTGAAAATACTGTTTTTGGGCATGGCTGGAAACTATTAAATGCAGGAATAATTATGGCTACTCTAATCATAATTGGAATTTGTGAAACCTTGGTCAACAGCAGTTTTGATTTTGTTCTCTCTCGCCGATTAACTCAAGATGCACTTGAGAATATTTTTTCACAAATACGGAGAAAATCTGGAGCAACACCAATAGCTTTTCAGTGTCTACAAGCTCTAAAACTTGTTTCAACATCACAGTTTATTTCAGATGTGGATCGAAGTAATTATTGCAACGATAATGATATTTTTCTAATTAATTTTTTTAAAAAAAGCGGACAAAGTAATGATTCAAAATGTGAAAGCAATAATTTATATCCTGTGAACAATTCATATAACATTCCATCAGAAATATTTGTCACATTACATAAAAGTCAATTAATTTCCAAGTTTGAAATATATGAATTGAATCATTTACACCATTTAGGAGGAAGCATTACAAATCATTTATTAGGAGTTGGTTGTAATGATTGTTGTGTATTTCTCCAGGATAATTTACCTGATAACCAATTTTATGGTGCAATTAAATTCTTTAGTAACACATTGAATAAAGGAGGATTTAAAGTGCCTTGTACAAATTTATTGTTGCGTATTTTACATTGTTAAATTTTATATAGTAAATATAAAATGTTTATTTTAAGAAATCCGTGTACTGAGCTTATTAAAAAAATTATATCAGATATTGATATAATTTTCCCATTATGCTCTAAAGATTGCAATATGAAACAAAGAATTGTTGAACGTTTTTTTTGTATACGATCATATACTGCAGTAAATTTTTCAATTGACTGTAAAAAAAGAAAGAATATGTATGGTACATCGTCTGCCAAAAACAAAAAGGTAGCATAATTATTAAATATTATTTGTTTGTTATAAGTTTATAATTTATATACTTTATATATCAATATTTGTTAATAATCTGTTTGTTTATAATAATAATTAAAGACTGATTATTTAATTTTGTTTATATATATACTTATGTATCTACAATAGTCATTAACATATTTAATGTCAAAAACATGTTGTGGATAAGTAACACTAATGGATATTTTGACCACTTAAAGTACCATTCGTCTTCTAGAAATATGTAAGGACATAACACATTTTTTACTTAAAAAAAAAAAAAGATAGCCATTAACCACGATAAAGACCTTTGCTATTGTTAGGTAGGACACTGGAGACAATGGTAGTATTATACTAATATTGAAATTTTAAAGGAATAATAATTATTCATTGCTTTTTACTCAAATATTACTCAATACTTAAATTTAAATACATACCAATAACATAATTTAAAAAAGTATTTAATATTAAAAAAAAGTAATTCAATACTTTTACTCAAATATTTTACAACACCGCTATGTACTAATTAATTATTAAAATCCACCTCATCATAATAAGTTATTTCCTATTCACTATTATTGTCTTTAAGAACATCAATTGCTTCATTTAATATATTTAATTTTTTATGAAGTTGTTTATTTTCTTGTCTTAAAGTAAGTAGAAGCTCTTTTTTTCTCTCCATATTTAAGTCTTTATAGTAAGCCAATGTTCCATCTGCATCATCAGTTTGAATACAATTCATCTGAAAAATATTTGTTAATATAAAAATGTTACCCTAATAGGCATATTTTATTTTAATGCAACATTTTGTAACATACTTTGTTCATTATATTCTGTCTTCGGTTAGAAAAGTATAATTTAACTATGAAAGTTGAGTAATTTGACTAACTGTAAATGCAAATTAAATGTAAATTTTAATTAGCTAATGAGGTTTCACCAATGTTTTAATAGATAGTTTATAAAGTAAATATATTTTTAGTTATAGGTGTCGATAATCATAATGTACTTGAATATCTACTTACATAATACTTGAAATCACGGCAAACATTTCTCATAATCTGTTAGCATAAATCTGATTGCTACTTATAGTACTATTACTACTATATAGTTACTAGTATTAGTTATTATAACTATATACTGTTGCTACTATATAGTTTTCGTGAGAAGAATACTTAATGTTTCATTTAATAACTATCTAGAAGTATAAAGTATTTAAATTTTAAACAAAAAACTTCTTTCCGTGGTAATTGTAATCTAAAACAAAACAAACAATTACCGCTGTCACGATCTATTGTATTTGATATCGCCTTTCTACAGTTATTATTATTATTACCAAATAGATATTTTTATCTCTAAATAGTTAATAATAATATAATAATGTGAAATAATCAGTGAATCAGAATGTTATCGAATGATTATTCATTAGCGATTAATATGAATCGTTTACAATCGGCAATCGAGTATGCTGTAAATAATTGTTATCTTAGCCCGAGCGCCCACCAAAGTAACGTGACGTGTGGCGTGGCAAGTGAAGTAGTAAGTAGCATGCATCTAGCATGCTATTTTGTATCAAAACAATGTAATTAATAGATTTAATGCCAACTAAAGTGATACGACAGTGATATGACAAACTGCATGTTACTTCGGTGTCATTCAAATGCAGCGTGTTCCATTTTTTGCCACGTGTTACGTGCTTTTACCGACTAGAGTGACAAGTGTTTTGGAAAATATTGTTATTTTAATTATTTTATTAATTTTATAACTTTTCTTATCTTAATTTTCCAAGTTAAAAATGAAAGACGATCCAGATTTTAACATACATTTTGTTGGTGTAATTGAAGAACATCCTTGTATTTATGACCATAGTATTTCTAACTACAGTAATAGAAATGTAATAGACAATGCTTGGAAAAAAATTGCCAAACGAGTATCAGAACCTGGTAAGTACTTGGCCAAAGGCATTTTTTTAAATTTTTTTTGTATTTGTTTTATTAATACACACAAAGTGGTATTTTAATGTAATATTATTATTATTTATTATCTAAAACATATCATGCAAAATTTAAATTAGTCTGAATTATTTTCAATAATATTCTTAAAAATGTGTTTCAATGAGTATTTATAGTTTTCAAATTTCTATTCGTTTGATCAATATATATATATATATATATATATATATTTATTTATTTATATATAGGTATTACGTAAAATTACAGATTTTACGAATAAAGTATTATTATGAAATGTTATTAATATTTAACTAAAATTATTATAAATATTATTTTAAGTGTGTTGATCGATGCTTGTATTATAGCGCGACTTTGGAAAGACCATTGATAACAGTTATGAGATTTATTTCATCGACATGTAGATTTAAAATAGATTTGTGTTCAATTCGGGTGAAAATATAATTTTTATTATAGAAATAAATAAAACGATCATCTATTATACATTTAATAATTGTTTTTATTCTAAATATTAATATAAAAGGCATAAATGTAGAACAATTTATAGTTATTAAAAAAAATATTAAATGATCAAACTATACCTAAGTTAATTAAATTTTTCTCATACTAATTAGTTTTATACAAATAATAATTTTATATTGAACTGCATAATAATTTAGTATTAATATACATATTATTATTCATTCAAGACATTTTTAGACAGTGTATTTTTCTTGCCATGGTAAAGGATGAATTGAAAAAAAGTTACACAAACAATTTCTTAAATTAACTGCATTATTTGTAGGCCTCCGATTATTCAATTTACTTTGGTTTTGATTTAATTGCTCTTGGTAACACGATTGAATTTGCGGTTCAACTGATTGTGTAAATGATCCATCATGAATTCGTATAAAATTATGTAATACACAAACAGCTTGTACGATACAATCTATATTGTTTACACCACAATGTAATGGTGTCTCCAAAAGTCTAAATTTTGATACCATCATACCAAAAGCGCACTCGACTGATTTTCGACCTCTTGAAATTCTATAATTGTAAATTCTTCTTTCATTTGTTAGTTGTCTGCGCGGATATGGTCTTATTATGTGGTCAGTTAATGGAAAAGCTTCGTCAGCCACAAAATAATAAGGAAAAATGTCTTCTCCTCCTGGCAAATATGTAGGCTCAGACAGACTTAGCTGATCATTAAATAAAGCTTTTCCAAATTCACTTTATTTTAATGCTCTTCCATCACTATTCCTTCCATATTCGCCTATGTCAACTGATAAAAATAATCCATCTGCATCCGATACAGCCATCAAAACTATTGAGAAATATCCCTTATAATTGTAAAATGATGATCCTGAATTTGGAGGGGCTTTAATTTTGATATGTTTCCCATCAATAGCTCCTACACAGTTAGGCAAGTTCCACAGTTCCCAATAACGATCAGCTACTTTCAACCATTGTTCTTTTGTTGGGTTTGGCATGTACTCTGGTTGCAAATTTTCCCAAATTGCTTTAGAAGTTTCAAATATAATTCTTCTAATCGTAGTATGACCTCTAAGAAAATAATAACTAAGGGATTTGAAGGAACCTCCAGTTGCATAATACCTGAAAATAGTTCACTCGATAGTTAACTTTTGGTCTATAAATTAATTAATACAAAAATATATTATTAATAATATAAAGTAGTTTATTAAATATTTTTAACAATGATAAATAATAATAAAAAGTAGGACTAGCCTATAGTATTATATTAAAATAAAATATTATATTCATTTAGCGCACTTTTTATACATGACAATTAACTTTTTTTACAATCAATCGTAAATGATATAACTATAGTAAACCTATTCAAATTCAATAAATTTTTATTTTTTTTAATAACTTACATTTTTTGCGTTTTTAATTATTTAACTTTTATATTTATCATTGCAGTAGCTGACTGTAAAGAACGATGGAAAAATTTAAAAGGGTCATATACACGTCATCTGAAATCTAGCATTGGTCCGTCTGGTAGTGCTACAAAATCAAAGAGACCATATTACCTTGCAGAGCACATGCAATTTTTACAACCATTTACAAAATCACGCAAATCTGTTTCGTCAATCAGTAATAGTAATAGACCATCCTCACAAATATCTAACAATTCATCCGAAGATTTTATTGAAGAAAGTGATAGTTCTGTCAACTTGCCTGAAACACCTGGAGATGAAATAACATCAGATAATCAGTATGAACCCGATGGCATCCAATCAAAAAGTTCGTTATGTGATGAATTATTCAAACCTCCTAATAAACATTTTAAAAGTCCAAACAATCTATCTCAATATCTGATGTGAACAATTCGGCTTATGAATATTTTCAATCCAAAAAGAATACCAGTAAAATAGTACATGAGAACAAGCCTCAAGATCCGGAAGTATCTTTTCTAATGAGTGTCTGCCCGATTTCAAAGAAATGAACGCAGATCAGAAAAGGCGATTTAAAATTGGAATTCTTAATTTGGCTGGGAACATTTTAAATGAAAATACATACAAACCTACTTTAGAGCCTTTTAACAACCCTACATCTTCGGCATCTTCAACTATGTATATTGATCAACGAAGCACACGTTTTGAACCATCGTTAAACGACCAAACATCAATAACCTACCCATCGACAGACTGTACTCAAAATGTCTTAGCTGAGTTTCTGAAATATCCCACAAAATAAAAGGTATAATTACTGATTAGTTTTGATTTCGTCATTCATTTTATTGTATATATTATTATATCTAATTTTATTTATTTTTATTAGAATGTATAAAAAGGTTTTTATGCTAGAAAGGTAGAATTTTTTATTTTATTTGAACAAGTATTTATTTTTTTTTTTTAAATGTTGAGTTTTTCAAGTGTTTAATTTTTATTTTGGATTAAATAAAATCTTTCTTGAATCTAATGATTTCTTATTTTGAAACCTGATTTATTACGATTTTATTTAAAAACTTACCTTAAAGTGATTAAAAAGTGCTCTTCTGGTGAAACTGAGTCTCTAAAATTAGTATCTTGCTTCCTAATCGATGGACCTACTTTTTGAAGTCATAAACTAAATGTATTTGTATTCATTCTATAAAATGATTGGAAGCGCTCAGGATAGGTATGTAATTCTTTAAATACATCAAAAACACTACGTTTAATTTTTTGATTCTTTTTCCAATATGGATGAACCCAATACCGTCTTTTTTTATTATTTGCGTTATTAACATTGATTAAATTTACTAAAGCCAAAAAACTTTCGTCATCCGATGAAGAAGAAGACATATTAACAACTGGTGTTACTAGTGTCTAGATACATAGATAGGCGTTGTGTCACACCATTCGTCATTTTGTTGTTACGTGTTTGCTATATCACTTGCCACGCCACACGTCACGTTACTTTGATGGGCGCTCAGCTTTAGTTTTATTTGATGTTATGTGTAGACCATCAATATTCAATATTAGTGTGTTAGTTGTCAACAAACTTTTGGTGAACGATATTGTATTAAATAACATAAAATGCGGCGACAAAATATTTATCTGATCGGTTCAACAAAAAATCAAATTCTAGGTAGCAAACTACCTTCATTAAGAGACTGCTTTCAAGTATTATTTTA
>JACXSJ010004701.1:0-11545 GCA_014851325.1 Pentalonia nigronervosa | reverse complement strand
TACCTAACTATTTTGTTTAATAATTACTATTACAATTAACATTAGTTTTTTGTCAAATTAATGTTCAAAATACGTTGTAAAAAAAAAAATAAATTAAATTAAATAGGAATGAAACGCATTATTATTAATGATAAATAAAATAGGGGGCGAATATTTTTAATTTTGCCCCGGGCGCCAAATCGTAACGGCACGGCTCTGCGAGCACCTCTCAATACTGAATCCACGAGCGACAACTGAACCACTTTTTTTATCAACAATAATCAGTGTGTTTCTTTTTCTTTACTTCTTCGATTCAAGTATTTTGATTAATTAATTCGTATTACCTTATCTTGCTACAGTATAGTCCATAGACAACTGCGAACCAGGTAAGAGTGTAAGACACATTAAAATATTCTAGTGTACTACGTGTATCAGATTTACATGTTCGTTACATGAAATTATGTTGTACGGTGTATTTGATTGAATTCACGAACATACGAACTCGAGAGCCCTCCAAACATCTGGGGGAAGGTAATAGCGCAATTTTATTATTTTACTGATATTGTTCTCCAGCACTTATAAGTGTGGAAAATAATATCTAACGTCCATCTTAGGTTAGGCTATCCTATCTACTGAAATTACGTTATTACACAAATCAAGATGATGTCTTATTCATGCACTCACTTCATTCGCTCACCTCCTTCGACTATGATTATAGAAGTTTATTTTAGACCACAATTTAAAATATACAGGTTAGTTATCACCAGCCAAACGAGTGGTCTAGAAGTGTTATGGTCAACTGGTACACATTTCTAACACTAGTGTTGGGCGCTAGTAATAAGTAGGGTTATTCGTAATTTATATATGCATATTATTTCTTTGTATATTATCAAATGCAGCTTAAAGGTGGTATGCAAAAAAATGATTTATGTAGTACTTTTAATTTATTTAGCAATTAAATATAAATAATTTCATATAATCTTTATTGATGAATATAAAAATTTTCTTTATACTTACTATTATTGTAATAGAAAATACTATAGTAATCCAGCCTCTTCAAACCTATATTAAAATATTTCAAATAAGTTAATTTTAGTACATTGTTTCACAATTTATTTTAACCTATAATTGAAATAATCACTAGACACTATTCCAAAATAAATTAAACAAAACAACTAAAAGATTGAATTTATTAAATAATACAAATAAACTACTAATTAAAATAAAAAGCCATGCATGCATGTATGTATAAATAAAATAAAATAGACTAAATAGATTCTGGATTAAGTTCATTTCTAGAAGTATTTTATTCAACTATATTAAAATCAATCTGTAAATTAAAAAATGAATAGCATAAAAAAAAGGTTAGAATACACACCAAATTTCAGATGCATCAATAATGTCTATTAATTTAAATCTACAAAATTAATAAAATAATAAGTAATAATGACAAAAATTACTTCTATTGATTTCATTTTTTTGAAATCACTTGGTATACGAATTAAATTAACTCACTTTGTAGGAGCTTTTTTTTTTTTTTAATTGGGTTTGAAAGATATTTTGGGCCAGAAAATAAACATGGAATTCCTGGATATTTTAAATTAATCTAAAAAATAGTTAAATAAATATTATAGATTGGTACAAATGACAATTAATACTACAATTTAATTATAATTATTGTACTAACAAAATACAAATACAGAACTCATAAAATCACAAGTATATTTTTCTATAATATTTTAATTAATAAATTACAGTTAACCAAAATTATTACATATATAATATTGTAATTTTATAAGATTTTAATATTGTACAGTTATTAGTTATAAATTTATAATGATGTTGATTATACCCAAGTAGTAATTATATGTTCAAAATACACGAAGAGAATATTTATATGTACTAATCATTTACTTTTACTAGATACTAGATAAAAAAAATAGACATTCTATAATAGTTTTTATTATATAGAGTTTTTTTTTATACTATATTTTTTGAATTTTCTGAGTACATAATGCATATATAAATACATATTATATGTTACCAGCAGTGTTGGATTATAGGTATTTTATAGAATGCATGGTAAAATTTGGAAATGTATTAAATTTGAGTGTTATTAAAAATAATGCCTCAGAAATCTATAAAATTCCTCGAATTACTGTAGAATGGCAATGCTATGTTAGGGAAAGTATAAAAATTTATTATTTCAATAATTTATTAGAAATGTTTAATCAAAAAATGTTCATTCATTAATAAGTATTTTGTTTTAAAATACAGTTATAAGAATAAAAATTTAATTTATAAGTACCTATTGTAAAAAAAATGTATTAATTTTTTGATATTATATAAAGGTGTTAATTAATTATTATATATTCATAAATATTTTGTTATTACTTACCATATTTTTTAAATTAATTAATCAAATTGTACTAAATTAAAATTTTGATTTGGTCATAACATATTTTTATATCAGTTTAATTGTATTTATAACACTAATAAACACATAATTTTTTTCCCATAATACAAATAATATTTAAATTTTATAATAAATCAAGTTTTTCAAATATTAAACTTTTTAAACTTGAAATAAATACTTACATATACTATTGTCACCAACCCTTGAAATCTATTTTGTAATAATTTGATCTTCAGTAAAGTGTTAGCACAAATTGCTAAGTTTTGGATAACAATGAGATCCTTCCGAGGTATTGCTTTTATCCATTTTTTCCTCAAACCTTCATTTTTTTGGAAAAAAGAAAGTAGATACAGGATTATCAGGGTTAGACTTATATCCATTTAGCATCCAAAATTGAAAGAAATATATAAAAAAAAAGTTTGTATTAACAAATTCAAAATTACATACTTTTAGAAATTGTAATATTTATCTAAATATGTAATACATTATACTTGTACAACTGTAATTAGTAATGACCCTACTTATTATTAACACTCCACAGATGTGGTGAAATTGTGCACTTAGCTCTTAACACGTTCTGATCACAGGTAATTTGTGCTGGCTATAGCCAACCTGTATATCTTAAACCGTGATTTAAATACAATTATTTTTATGTGCATATTTCAGAGTCTTTAGTTAGCCTGAAATTATGGTGACTCTAAGATAAGGACAATCATTTTTACAAGCATACCTCAGGCAGACCAAGTATCAATTGTCAGTCTTGGCACATTTGTAAAAGTATATGTGCCAACGCTGAGGCACTTGGATTGTTTAAGGCGTGCCTACAAAAAACGATTGACCTTGTTGTAACATACATCAAAGATGCTACAAATTCAGAATAATTAGATATCTGAAATATGTTCTTGAAAACAGATGTGAATTGAGATAAAGTTATCACTTTATCTAACTAACTAATGAATACAAAGTTTGTTTGCTTTATTAAAATAAATTGCAAGAATTTAAAAATATTACATTTTTTTTTTTATGGTTATATTAATTTAACTAACAATAATATTTATGTTTTAATATGTTTTTCATAATAATCTCATGTTATATATTAATTTTATTTATATTTTTTAAAATAAATTTATGTGTGATTTCATAAATTATATAAATGTATTTAATTATTGTGGCTTTACTGTATACAGTTTAAAATATTTGCTTTTATTTTTAAGTTTAAAAATATTAGATGTCATTGATGTGTTTCAATTTGAACTTCGCTGAATGTCAAAATATGTTTGAAACTTCTTTTGTATAATCATATGTCATTTTTTTGTTATTAAACTTTGTTGGTATATGGATTTTACGCTGGATATTTAAGGATTGAACGTCAGAAATATTATAAGTGGTGAAATACCTAAATAGTTTGTCTTAAGGGATTCATTTTTAATTAATAAGCAATATAATCAAGGCTAAGCATAAATTAGTTAAATGTTAAGTTAATTTTAACTTAATATTTTGATGTTTTAATTAACTAAATTTTAACTTAAAATCAACTTTAGCATTTTTTTTAATATTCCCGATTTTTTTTTGAATTTTCATATTTTTCTATTTTTCTGACATTTTTGTTTATTATTATTATAATAAATCATAAGTTTGTAGGATATAGTTATATATAAAATATTATTTAAAAAAATAATTGTTATATTTATGAAGAATATTTATATATAAAAACTAATTTATCACATTTTATATTGATTCCTTAAATTATAAAGTAAAAATTAGTTATACAAAGGGATTATAATAACCGTATGCCAACATATTTTATTTATAATATTATGCATTATGGTTATTTATACGATTGTCACGGTTAGTCTTATCATTGCATAATTATTTTGAATAACCTAATAGTTGATTGTTTTAACATTTACTCTAGATAGTTTATGTAAATAAATTAGAACCCAATATGTAATGTGATTATATTAAATTAAAAAAAAACTTTAAGTTCATCATGTAAAATTTATAATTGTGTTAAATTTAAATTCAATTATACATTATTGTGCGCAAAAAACAATTAGCAAAGACTGTGTATTGCCTCCATTTTAAAAACATTATTTCATAATTTACATATAGAATTTATACTACTTTATAAATCATTTATATTTCTATTAGTAATAACCAGTAAGTGCAGACATACAGTATGTTGAACATATTTTTGCCAAAAATATTGCATATACTACCTTTATATTATTGTTAATTATTGTAATATTAAATCATATATTAGTATTAATAACTTATAAGTCAATACCAGTATACCACATACTGTAGAATAGTATAAATAGGTTATAAAATGTTATTGTGTTTAGAGATTAACAATATTGTAAAAAATGTTCAATCTTTACAATTAAATATTTTTGAATTGCTGTAAAAAAAAGAGAATTTGGTATTTACTAGTGTTGGAGATATTTGTGTTGTCTTTTCATGACTTTTTGTGGCATGTAAATGGTTATGACTAGAAAAATCTGAGTCTACTGTTTATATTTTTTATAGTGGTACTCTGTAGTATTTACTGTCAAAATCAATTGCATGTGTACACTTTATTTTCCTAATATTGTAGTTAATTCGTTTTTGTATATTCGTCACATGCTCTCTCTCATCATAGTGTTTTTGTACCATAAGGTTATAAAAATATTCTGAACCAATTTTCAATAAATACCTAACTCATTGCTTTAAAGTGCTTAAACACTAAACATTTATAACAGAATTTTTTTTAGTCTCATGACTGAAAATATATGTAATTTTATATGCTTATATAATATATTAATTATATTTTTAACAAATGTACACATTGTAATGGTTTTTAAAACGAAGTTACAGGCGGATGCTATAATTAATATGGCAAAACAACGTTTGCCGGGTCAGCTAGTCATTAATAAAGCAATGTTAAAAACACATGCTTATAATATTTTTTTACTCTCTGGGTAGGAATGTCATAATATATCCATGACATATATCTAGTTTATAACTCCCTATTTATTTTCTCTATTCTCTACCTGGTTAAAAGCAATAATGTAGACCAAGGTGTTCAGACTGAAACGTGCCATGAAAATTTTTATCAGGATTTCGATATGTTCAAGAAATACAATTTGTTATTATAAATTTATATTGCATCATTGAATAATTTATATTATTCGTCCATACCTATTTATTTACTAGTGATATATTGAGTTGTTAAAATTGTTTTAAATTTTACTTTTGGCATTTTAATTAAAATATTTATTTTGTTTATGAAAAATGAAATACACATAAAACATAACTAAAGATGGATGACCAGGCTATGTGTACCATCGAAACAATATTATCATACAATAAGAAAATATATTTATGAAAGTTGTATATAGGTAATTGACCAATCGGTTGATGTGTCATAAAAATAAATTTGATTAATTTTTTTATTTATTTTTAATATAAAATAAAATTAATATAATTTATTATGTTTATATTTCAATTTTGAGCAATTTTTTTTTGTCATTCTATTGGAAGTAGTATGTCAAACATTATTTAAACAATTCATAATTATCTCAAGACGTATAAAAATATTCCTAAAACGTCAAATTCTCAAAAAATACAACAAAAAAAAACTATATTGTTAGAATACTGTATACTCAAAACACATTAATTAAAGTATTTTAAAGTGTTGTTCAAGTATTTCTAAAAAAAGATGCAAATGCATTGAAAAATCCAAGTCTTAGTTATTACTGATTATACAAAGGCAAGGTTATAAAAATAATACAACACTTGTTACTCAAACTTTTAACATACGTAATTTATACAACATTAACTGCTGTCTTATATTACAAAATATACCCTGTACTACTAAATATGGTGGTATGATATTGTATCAATGTCATTACTTTTTGAGTAAGCTAATTACTTATAGGTACTTTTTAAATTATTAAAATAAATATAAAAATAAATCAATAATATTAAAATATATTAGATCTTATGTTTAATTATTAAAAAAAACAGTATTTTTAAACAAAGCACAAAAAACAAAAATTAGTAACTGCAATGTGTTTTTATTCATTCAAAATCAAATACATTTTGTTCTGTAATATTTGCTTTTCAGGATTAATTTTCTTTAATATTAATCCTATAGTTTTAACTAATTGTTCAAGACTTAAATTGGAACGATTTTTAAATTTATTGATAAGTTGAGCTGAAGTAAATGGTTTTCGTAACAAATATCGTCGAACAGCCTCTTCAGTTATAGCATGCGTATTAGACATTGTAACTGGTGAAAATTCCTCCTTAGCTTTTTTCTGAGGCGGTTTCAGGCTAAAATATAAATAAAAGTTTTTATTTACAGTTTAACTATTCTATAAAATTGGGAAATATTACCTTTGATCAGGGAAACTAACAATTGGATCATCACTATTTTTTTTCATTTTATCTGAATCAATTGGCATTATTTTAACAAACACATTGTCCATATCTGAATCATCTGAATTTGCAAAAAACAAAAAAACAAAATTCATGACAATAAACAGCTTAATAATTGTAAATATCATAGTTAACAAATTCAATTTTATGTTTATTTTATTTTTATGTTTCAAATTAACTACTAATTATGAGGTACCGGTATCGTCATTCAATTTTTTTTCAGTTGTTTTATTTTCTTCATCTCTGTCACTGTCCTCATCAGATTCCAAGAGATTCTTTAGTGCTTTTTCATCAGATACTCCCTGCATTTCTTTAGTTGCTTTAGCTTCAGCATCTGACACACTAATACAAAAATAATAGTTATTTGATTTAAAATAACTATTTGAAAGATAATTACTCCTCTGAAGAATCAGATATATAATCCAACTCTCTTCCCTCTTCATCGCCATTGTCACTATCTTCAGTTGCTGATTCATCAGATCTTTTTGATTTATTTTTTGGTTTAGTTTTGAATTTTCTTTTTACTGTAAAATGTTAATTTAAAGAGTCAAAAATATTTTAAACAATCATAATATTACAATAATTCAAACCTTTCGAAACATAAGTTATTTTTATAGTTAATATTAATTACCAAAAATCTTAAAATAAAATAAAATGGTATTTCAAGTTTTTATATTATTTTTGTACAGTTTGTGTGGTACTGTGATGTTAGATGCACATCAAATAAATTTCGTAGATTATATAGATGTAAATTAGATATTATCGTTGAACAAATAATGCCTTACGTTTTTGTTTGATTTTAATTTTTTCCTTGTCTTTTTCTTCGTCGGTCGAGTTTGAAGTATCTTCATTGCTATCACTCCAATCATCCATTTCAGATATTTTTAATTCTAACATAATCAATCAACATATATAAGCAAAAAAAAATTTCAAAAGGTAGATTTATTTCATTAACCTTTGGTTTTAAATCTTTTTTCTCCACTTTTATTTTTATTTTCATTATATTCATTAATTTCTTCATCTTCTTCATTCTTCAATCTCTTTTGAATCATTATATTAAACTTATTCAAAACCTTATCCCTCCTAAAAAAAAATAATAATTTATTATTTTTATACTGCAATTTATTAGTATTAATTAAACAGATACTTTTCAAACTCTTCTTCTGCTTCACTGGTGGTTAGTGTTTTGTAACGTAATACAGGTTGAAAGTTATACCACTCTTCTATTTTATGTGCATTGATCACATTACCTTCTCCACGACTAAATAAGTAGTATGAAGAATTGTCAGCTATTCCACCTTGTCTTGCGCCTTTAAATCTAAAACAAGTAATCAATTATGTATTATTATATGTATCTACTTGTATATACCAAAAAAAACATACTTTTTTCCTTTAACGTCCAAATTCCAAGAAGTAGTTTCTAACAGTTTATTATTATTCTCATATCTTCTTTTCTTTGCATTTTGTTTAGCTTCATGACCAAATTCACTTCCCGCCCCAAATCTAATATATAAATAAATACTATATCAAATATAAACATTTAAGACATGACAATTTATTCAAAATGTATACTTTGGCATATTATCTTTTTGTGCTATTTTGCTGTCATCTTTGACTTCTTTTGTTAATTTAGTATGTTTACTTGACCATTTTTCAACTGCAATGTTTATGTTTTTATTGAATTTCAATATCTGATACTTCACATTCGATTTCCTATTAAATAAGTGCGAATAAAAATTGAAAATTAATTAGATATGAGATTACTAATAAGTATTAGTTTTTTTTTTTAGAATACCAGATTAAATGGTCACTAACTATATAAGTCATGTTGGAAAAGCTCATATTAGTTAGCAATAAAATGAAAAATATTGAATCTATGCAGATAATATAATATGTTATGTCTAAAAAAATATTAACAAAATCTAAGTATTGATAATTATTTAACTATAACTTTGTTAATAATAATTTATAATTAATTAAACTAAAAAGTTTTAATCAAGTTGTATTGAATCTTTAAAAGTTTTTTAAATAATATCTAGACTGAACATAATATTGTAATTATGTATATATATATATATATATATATTATGGTAAAAATAAAGTAAATTTTCCTTCTAAAAAATAGTAAATTTGAAAAAAAAAATGATATGTACAATTTAATTTACAGATTAAGAAATTGAAAATTTCTTTGGTTATCTCTCAATATGTAGTCTACCAATGTTTTGTGTTTTACTATAACTGACTAACTGAGACATCTATAATATTATGAATTTATGAAATGACTTCATCCTTTTTTTTTAATATTCCATAGTGATCTGTGTATCCACATTTATCTTTACATGTCCCAGTGTTTATATTATAAAACTAATGTTATTATAGTTAAACCTATAATAACTATAATAATAATAACAGTTTATTTGGGTTAGTGTATCTTGTAGTGTATTACAACTACTGACTAGTATAGTATATTTATAGATTATAAATTATAATTTACTATTTAAAATGGTTTTAAGTTAAAATGATTTTTATGGTTTTTTTTTAACTGAATAATTCAGTTAAATTACACAGTTATAAATAATTATTATTTAAATGTTTTTATTTTTTTAATATATTAAATTATAATTTTATTATATTCTTATTTTTATATTTATTATTCAATTTTATTTTAATAACAATTTATTTGATGTAAAATCGTTGAATTTATTACAATTTGCAATATAGACTACTCTATTTCTATAATTTTATTATCATTATGGTAGGCAAATTTCTAAATAAATAAATAAAATTATTAAATATTGCTAAACCAATTTTAAGAGATAACCAAAAAAATGTTTGATTTATGTTGATATAACTCATTTCTGGGTACCTTAAATAAGATACCTTATTATTGAAAATGCTAATCACCAATTGGTTTTATTGATTCATATTCACAAAAAAACCACAATAATTTTTATATATTTTTTTCACATTTGATGTGCTAAATAGATTACCCTTAAACTAACAACAAGTACAACTCAAAACTAAAATACCAAATTTTATTTAATTAATTTTTTAATTTCAATAGAATTTTGTACAAAACTTATCATTTATAAGTACCTACTTCTAATGCTATGTTATTAATTGGCACATACTATACGTCTATTTGTAATATTATTAATACATCACATGACTTATAAGCAGTTTACCCATTTATTTTATGATCATTTCAGTCTGTGTTTGGAATATAAATATAATATTAAGTTAGTTAGTTTTATAATTTATAAATCGTTTTTAACATAAAAAATAAATAAATTGAAAATAAATGTAACAAAAAGTTTTCTGTACAAAGTTTGTTAAGACTAGGTATGCTTAAAATATAATGTCAGAAATTTAGTTTATAAATGTACATTTAAAAATTACAAAATCAACCTACTTATATGGTTTATCTACTTATACAAGAAATTGAACAGTTGTAATACTGTATATAGTATATTACTCACTTGTTTATTTTCAAAGTAAATTCTTTACTGCTAATGGTTTGATTTTTCTCCATAATTGGTTCCTTTCCTTTAATTAAAAGGAGAATAGGGTTTGTTAAAAATATAAAATATATGGTTATAAATTGGTAGCTACATTTTTATTGTATTAAGTTGTCATAATATTAATGGTTAAAATTGTCTCTCTATAATCACATAATCTTAAAACTAATGAATCAAGATAAAAAGGTGGTTAAATGGGTACCGTTCTGCTATGCGGTAGGTTTCGAGTGTGTTACTTTAGTGGATGTATTAAATTTGAATTAATTGATAAATCATTGCATACAAAAAATTTTGTTGAGCAATAACGGTCTGTCAGCCTGTATTACAAAGTATAATTTATGATATTATTGCTATAAGAGTAATTTATTTTACTATTAGTAATAGTTACTCTAGGGTTGCTATACGTCCCGGTTTTGCCGGGACACTACCGGTTTTTAACAAAGTGTCCCAGTGTCCCGAGAAAGTGTTTTGAGACAGCGATTTGTCCCGGTTTTAAGATTTTACTAGATAATATGAGAAAACATTGTCTTCCTACACATTACAAAATGCAAAAATATACGCGCGATAATTAAAAGTATTTTATTTTTAGATTTTGTATGGTAAAACCTAAAATGTATTACCGCGATAATCATAAACTTAGTGGTTTTTATTAAAACCGCTAAGTCACTACAGTAATAATGTTATCTACTTTAGAGTCTAGTAATTTAATGTTCAGTATCGTACACCGTATTAGTTCTTAGTTTACGCCGTGTAGCCGTCTGCCTATCAAATGTAGATTGCCGACTTCCGTTCGTGTAAAATAACTAAAATATTTATTTTGTTTTGGTTAAATTAATTGGTGTGAGCTATTTTTCTCGTGACGACATATGCCACCAACACGGGGTGGTAAACGGTTATGTAGATTTACAGATAAATTGCAAAGTGAATTCACGTTTTTTAAAAAAAGTTCGTAACGATAACGATTATGATGTGTACTGCCTTTGATTATAGAATAGACAGATAGCCCATACAATAGAGATGTTAAGTTCGTGAACGAATAGTTCAATTGAACTATTCACTTTGATGAACTATTCCGAACTGTTTCAGTACCTGTAACTTAACAGTTCACAGTTCAAAAAAAAAGATTGGTAACATTGTTTTAATATTATAGTTCGTGAATGTCTTTTGAACTTCTGTGTAGAGATGTTAAAGGCCGGTTTACACTTATCAA
>JACXSJ010004700.1:0-11555 GCA_014851325.1 Pentalonia nigronervosa | reverse complement strand
TATATTAATTATTCTGTTCTGGTCTTCTGGTTTTCTGGTTTTCTGGTCTTAAATTGTTCAATAGTTTTTTAGAAAAACACAATAAACAGCATAATAATGGAGCATAAAATGGGTAAGAAAATATGTAAATATTATATAGAAGAATTTTGTATTAAATCTTTAGAACTATTAATAATACATTATTTTTTTACAATACTTACCTAATTTAATTTAATATTATATTCGAAGAATTAAATGATTATTATTATTATTTTATTTTTACAACAAATAATTGTATGTTTTAAGTAATGACCATGAATTAAAATCCTAGTAGGTACATGGATGGATTAGTCTAGGTTACATTTATTTAGGATTAATATTTTATTTATCCACGTGTGACTGTAATAAATATTTTCCAAGGTGGAAATATTCACTAACACATTAGATTGGAAAGAAAATACGTCTGATACATTATCCAGTCTGTGTCGTATATGGAGTAGAGGGGAATTCCAAAAACTATTCGATTCGGTTCGTTTGCCTCACTAACGAGCCCCCGTAGTATGTGACGTCAATACGTCATGGTAAAGTATGTAGATATTTCTTTGCCATTGAGTTGTGGTACCTATATATAACGGAAAACTATTCTACCTCAAGTTACAATTCATTTCTGAATGTCATAAAACGTTTTTCGCTTTTGAGTATAATACACTAAAACGTAACGCAACAAAATGAAGAAAATCCTTCTAGCAGTTGTTTTTTGCATCGCTGCAACAATGACTGTGGTTCAGACAGCACCGGCTAAGTATACTACTAAATACGATAACGTAAATGTCGACGAAATTTTGAACAACGACCGCTTGGTCAGCAGCTACTTCAAGTGTCTGATGGAAACAGGAAAATGTACACCAGAAGGCGAAGAAGTTAAACGTGAGTACTTACCGGTTTTTTTGAACTTGAGTATTGATTTATTGAATTATCCACTGACAGTGATGGTAAATTATTCTTGATAAATTAAACAAGTCGTTTTTTCATTATTTTATTTTATTTAGTCAAATTGAAGACTTTATACTTTAATAAGTACGTAGATATTATTATAATATAAAATTACAATATCCTAAGAATATACTAATATCTAGAATGAAACTATTAATACGACGTTTACTGATGTGAACCTATAACTCTAAATACAATGTTTATTGATTTATTTATCTCTATAATTGGTTTTTTATGAAAATGTATACAGGTAAATTGGATATAAAGCGTAGAATGCAATAAATTTTGTTATGTTTTTAAGATAATTCATATTCATATACAATTACTTTTATATTAATTGTTATTTGAATTTATTTTTATTTTAAGTCAAAATCCATAATAGGGTTTGATGCATTTTCCTTAAAAATTATATTTGTAATAATTACTAATTCTACGTAATTAATGATAAGAACATAATATATTTAAGTAAAATAATAATTGTTTTAAAAAGATAAATATAGTTTACCTCTTAGATCATATACTTGTATATGATCTAAGGTTTTCCTATAAGAAGTTATGTCTTATGTCTACTAATATTCTACTGAAACGTGAATAAAAACAGTTTAATTAGTTATCATTTTGTATATTCATACATACAAAATCTTAAACTAATTATCTTGTATATAAGTTATTTACAGACGTGGGAGTTAAAGTTCTGAATGCAGCATTTGCTAATACATTTCAATATATGCCTCCTGAATTAATGGGCACTATAGCGGAAATGCATGGGGCAATCAACCAGGCGTATCAGAAAGAAGCCGACCAATTAACGCAAAACAATTATTAAACTATTACTATTTGTCATTCCCATATGTTAAACGCAATAATAATTTTTTTTTACCGTTATTGTTTTATCAATTTTTAATTTCAATATATTTCTATTGGTTAATAAAATATTATATATTTATACATTTTGAAAAATAGTGTCTATTTTATGTTAGGTTAATAAGGGTGTAATTATAGTTTTGATCTTATACCTTTTCATTATTTAAGTTTGGTAGTAAATTATACAAAATATTGAGCTTAAAAAACAAAAAAACTTATATATGTTTATAAAATCTTAACTTTATTAATGTGTTTATATATATTATGTTATCAAATGTATTTATTAATATTTGACTTGTGCATAATGTGGTTACAGGGTGGTTACCAGAAGCAGTAGAGAATAAATGTGCAGACTGTTCTGAAAAACAAAAAATAGGTTCCGAAAAAATCATTAAGTTTCTATTTGAAAAGAAAAATGATATGTGGAAACAACTTGAAGAAAAATATGACCCTCAAGGCCTTTACAGACAACGTTATATGGAAGATGCAAAGAAATTGAACATTAACGTTTAAATTAATTTAAAAAATAACATAATAATTGTGTTATTTGTGTTTAATACAAATACGCAATGCATATTTTTTTGTTACAAAATGGCACATTTTATAAATACTTCTTATTTTTCCATACATATTGTATTCTTTTATACAATATTTTATATTTTTTTAAGTATAATATTTATTATTTATAAATTTTTAAAAATATATATATGAGATTATAATCAAATTTTTTTTTTGTTTTTATCATTACTCATTGGTGATAAGTACTTAGTAGTAAAGTATTTATAAAATACTATATAGTGTTCTAAAATGTTGAAATTGTCTTCAGTGTAAAAATAAATATACCACAACTTTGAATGCACTATTTTTCATCAATGCATTCAACTTTTGAACTATACTATATACAGTATACTTTAAAAGTTCCATATTTTTTATAATATTTACATTTGTAATTATTGAGGGAGAGGTGGAGCTTTTGGGACATAGTCCATTCATATTATATTCCTAAAGTTTTACTTGTTCCTATCTATGCCTGTATAATTATATTAAACGTTAATTGTAAACTATTCAATATTTTACTATGTAGTAATACAATATTCACTGTATAGATGTTAATTTGTTAGAATCTAAACCGTAAAGCTAATAGAAAAATATCCATCAGTACTATTATACAATAATCATACCACAAAAGGTTTTTTTTCGAAGTTTCTTGCAATAGCTTTGTCATTATTACGTTAAATAATAATGTTTTTTTTTTTGGGAAACTTTTTTTTATATTTACATTCCAATGAACCACTTATACATAGTCCATATAATCAAGTAAAATTCGTTATTTGATGGGTTAAAGTATATACCTAACGAAAGTTTTTTAGATCAAAACATATTTTCAACAAATATATCTTCCAAACAACTGAAATTCATATAAAATTGTATAATATTTCAAGGGCTTAAAATATATATTGGTTATTATTTCAATAATAATAAAAAACTAAACTTCACCGAAATTTAAGTTTGAAGGCTTAACTGTAAATTATAGTACAACACATTCACCATTAATGCCAGGTACTTTTTAAGTAATATACTGTTGAATGTTGACACTAATGAGTAGATAATGATAATGTAAAATATATAGCCATTTAATACCCGGTTTGGTTTTAATATATTAAAAGGTATATTACAAATTAAATACAGAATATACTTCAACACACATGCCCACACTTCATTGTTCATAGTTCATACTGCTATAAGTCAGTAATGGGCCTACTTACGGCCTGCATACTGTTTTTATCTACCCGTGCTACATTTTCTAATATGATATATGAAGCATAACAAACCAAACCAAAGAAATCGTCTTGCAGATGAAATATCAAGTAACCTACTTCGTGTTTCCACTTTCGAAATACAAGTTGATTTTTCTGCGTTGAATCTGCAGTCACGCATCCTCAAAACTTACATTTAATAAATTGTAAAAATTATGCAAAATAAATGCTAATTATAAATAGTTATTTTTAATGACACTTTTTTTTTGCTTTCTATGTTTTATAGGATAGATATTAAAGTTCTAAAAATTGATCCTCTAGTAACTTTGAGTTGCCCCTCCCTGATTATAGGCTATAAACCCATAAGGCTTTCCAATCAATACTATTGATATTATTTATTTTGCTTTTTTAATATTATCTATACTCCATTCTAATAAATATTTTCTAACAATCGTCATTCAATGGGCCAGACGACAAAGCTTATCTCATTAAATAATAAAAAAAAAAGTGCATTTTGAATTTAGTATTGCAGGCAATTTAAAAACTTTTCTGAAAAAGAACACAAAAGTCTTTATTTTATATGCTAAAGTTTGTCCTAAGCTACCTCATTATCATAACATCAAGGAAGAAGTCCTTAAAAGGAAATATAAAAAGCACACTTAAATTATAAAAACAAATTTAGATTTAAATAAAAGCTATAAACTATGTAACTATTGTTAGTTTATAATTGTTATTAATCCGTAACAATTATAAACCATATATACGGGGCATATGATATTTCAGATAAAGTGGATTATTAAAAAACTATTTATATTATGTCTATTATTTATAGGAGGTTCTTCCATATTTAATTATTTTAATGCGTAGAGTAATTTATTTATCTAGTGTAGTATTTTGGGTGTTTATTACTTGAAATAAGATAATCTATGAATACTCAATTTTATGAATGTTTATGAAATTTATAACTTCGATCAACATTTTTTGTGTTAGAATATTAGATGTTGGATCCTATGTACCAATAATTATTATTGTTTTATTAAAATAATTACTAAATGTATAACTACTAAGGTTCTACTTACTTTTATTATACAATAATAAGTATATTTTACATTTATCAACACTATTAATATATATGTTGTTATAATAATGCTAATTCATGTAGCACTAATGCCTAAGTAGTAACTGTAAAATTAAGATAAATTAAACTAAAAACAAACCGAAATATTAAAATTTGTAACGGAAACTTATTAAGCATATTAGGTTTTCAATAATCAATAATATAATAATTATATAAATAATAGTTAAATATAGGTATCTATTCACTAACTTAAATTATTTTATTTACATAACATAAAAAATAACAAACATTAATTTACAGCAATCGGACTTGACTTACTTTTCTAATAAATAATTATCTTTGCTGGTAAAAAACATATATTTATGAACTAAATTACGTTCTTTATTGTGAAACAATACACCAGGGCATGAGGCTACAAGTATCATAGTATAAAACCAGACATATGAGTATTATGATTATGAATCATAACATTAACTAAAATGCTATAAGTTAAAAGAATTCAATTAATTAATTAACTTAAACTGATTTTATCTTGTTTGTTTTTATTATTTAAATAAATATTTGCATATCTCACTGTATTATCAGTATCTACCGTGATATGGCCTTAAAGTACAAGAATATTTTATTAAAATATATACTTTATGATATAATATTATTGAAGTAGTTAGGTCTACTTTATGACACAAGGTAATTGTAATTTTGAAGAATATTTAGCTGTTTGATTTTAAAACAATATAAATATGATAAAAATAATTTAATGATGATTATAGAATAAAAAGTACTTACTTGGATCGTTTATAACAACGTACTAAACCAGAACCTACAAATATCCATAATCTATATTCTGTAAAATATTATAACAGGAGTAAATTCGGTCAAGGAATCTTATGGAAAATTCGTTTTAGATACGCCGTGAGAATACTTCAAGGTTTTTTAATTTTTTATTTAATTTTACTCTCGATTATTTTGTATAACATGCAAAACTATGTGTAACAATTAGAAGGTTAATTGTTATATTTAATGCAATTCATGAATTCAAAAAATGTTTTAAAAATAAAAATTTGTAAACATTGTGACACATAAAGAATGTTAATAGTTATCCATATTCACCATTTATTCGACATTAAAGTCAATTCGAGTTTCGGTTAATCAGTTCCGCTTTGTTTCCGTCTTCAGTGAACTATGAAACTCAAATGTAGAAAGAGGTAACTTCCGGACAAATCAGAAACGTTTAAAAGTACAGCGTATCTATCTATAGATCGCATAATTAATCTTGATCACAAGAATAAACCATCTAACTGACATTTCCAACGAAATTTTTTTTTTCTTAAATAACCATGTTCGAGCTGGTCTTCATTGCTATTATTTCGGGTTTCGTATCAATAGCACACTGTGGTCCAATGCCGCAACAGCGAATAGACGGCGAACAAAATCAGAGGCAAGAACAACAAAAACATGCAGTTGATCGCTTTACGACTGGACTGGTGGGAAATCCAAAAATTCGTGAAAATTACCTCAATTGCTTTTTAGATAATGGGCCGTGCAGCCCGGAAGCTAATAATATTAAACGTAAGTATACTTTAGAATTTATTAAAACAATTAAAACAATGATACTAAATATAAAAAGAGGTAAAGTGGATAACCACTCTGTTGTACACTAGGTGTTGAGTATACCTCATCATATTAAGGAGTAAGTCACTGTATGACGTGTTAAACTTGAATTCAATGATAAATCATTGCATACAAAAAATGATTCTGAGCGGGGTCTGTCAGCCTACTAAATACACTAATACAAATACTAAGTATATTTACGATATATTTATATTGATATCAAAGTAATCTATATTATACTAGTAATATGGTAGGTTGAATTAATTTTTGCCGAAAACATTGCATTTAAAAATGTCATTAAAAAATATTATAATATACTTTAAAAGGTTTTAGTTTCAATCCACAAATAATATTTTAAAATACAACAAAATAAAATCGTTATTCTTTGTTTAAATTTGTAATTAAATCAACATATTTCAATTAAAAATAAATATAACATAATAATTATTTTTAAGATATTTTGGTCAATGTATGAATTTCTTTTGAGAAAACTTTTATTATATTTTCATACCTTAGCTATAAAACTTGAAAATTCTATAGATTTTTAATTACTAAATTAGTTTCTGATTTTCGAGATTAAAATGTTCATACAATTTGAACTTCAAATGCTTATAAAAAAAATCGTTCCTAAATTATGTATCTTAAATATTTTTAAATAGCTATAATGACAACTTATGAGAAACATTGTATTAAATTTTTAAGCTTTTGATCAAGGAAAACATTTTTTATTATTACTTATAGAAAATCAATTTCATAGCTCAAAATTTGTCAAAATATTTAGAAAATTATAGCAAATTTTAGAAATGATAACATAAAAATTTGGAGATATTTTAAGTATATACGGTTATTTGTTTTTAACTTTTCTAATGCGTGTTTGGACGTTGGTGTTTTATTTTTCAATAAGAAAATCAGAATTAACTTTTTATAAGTACCAACTAGACTCAATTTTCAACAATTGTCTGAGGTGGTGGTTAATACAGAATGCCCCTACTCATTTTTTTAGTTAACATTTTTCATCCCACCACTTACTTTTCCACAATTACGAACTACTCCCTGATAAATTGTAATTTTATACTATAGTTATATCCTTTATGGTTTTCACGTACAAACATAATATTACTACTTAATTTACAGAATCTTTCAAAATGATTCATCAGACTTAAATTGCTTGTATAATTATAGTTTTTATGTTTAGAGTAATATATAATACATTAAATAAAAGAATAATATTTAAAACTAATTTAATGCGGTACCTATAAATATTCTATGTGGCTTCACTTGGTCACACAAACAACATTTAGAAGTCGGAACTCAAATTCATTCCATGCATATCCATGACTCTGTAATTCCTAAGCTTCTATATGATTGATGATAACTATGGTACGTACACAGTATTTTTAACATATTATCTCCAAAAAGAAGAAGTCACATGATGTATGATCAGGTGACCACTAAGTGCAAAGCATTGGATAATTTATTTTGAATATAAGGCCTATATAATTCCACTATATACCTAGGTATCTTAAGTTGTAATAAAATGTAAAAATAACATAATATGCAGTGCGCACAGGTGCAATGGTGAGGTGTGAGGACTAAATTTTTTTCAAAAAAAATAAAGTATTAACAATTTTAGTTCATAATAGATTATAGATAACATTATAGATACGATTTAACAACAACATTAACACTTATATTTATATTTTAAATGTATGGATTTTAAGACGTATGAACTATTTATTATACAAATAAATATATAATATTTAAAATTTACAAAGGGGACTAAGACATCTTAGCTCCCTCCCCCCGTTTCACTGGATATACACCTTTGTGTATTTATAAAAATATATATTAAGTTTAAGAAATATATATTCTGTGTAATGTATTTATAGTATTTTATTATATGACTCGATATTATGAATCTTTTAGAACATATAAAATTTATTAGGATGGTAAAATAATATATTATTATACGTATGTATTATTCTTATTGTGTATGTTATAATATTATTTTATATATAAATTCACCACTATAAAATTGATTAAACACACCTCTTGTCGTAGCAGGAATGGTCCCCGAAGCTATCCAAAACGAATGCGCACATTGTACTGAATTACAAAGAAAAGTTATTGAAAAAATGATGTGCTACCTGAATAATCACCAACCGGATATATTAAAAGAAGTAGCTGCCAAATTTGACCCAAATGGAGAATATATGAAGCAATATATTAATGCCATAGAGCGGAAAGGGAATGAACAGTTTTTGAATCCAAATCTACTCCAATTCCAACCACAGCAAAATCCAAATCAACCACAACAAAATCCAAACCAATCGCAACAAAATCCAAACCAACCGCCACAAAATCAACACCAACCACAACAAAATCAACACCAACCACAGCCCATTCCAAACCAACCACAGCAACATCAACATCAACACCAACCACAGCAACATCAACATCAACACCAGCCACAGCAACATCAACATCAACACCAGCCGCAGCAACATCAACATCAACACCAACCTCAACAAAATCCAAACCAACCACAGCAACACCAACACCAGTCACAACAAAATCAACAACAACCTCAACAGTATCAAAACCAACCACAACAACATCAACACGAACAACAATTAAAAGCAACGGTAGTATCGACAGCGCCTATATCTACAGAAAACCGGAGACCTTGACTCTATGACTATTACAATCATGATTGTGTATTTGCGTACAGAGTGGAGTCAAAATTACTATTATTTATCCCACAAGACGAATTAAATGAATAAGACAAATATATGTAATATGTAATAACAGTTATTTTTTTCGTCATTAAATTATTATTTACAAGTCGAACTCTATGTTTATATTTATAAAAAATGACGAATTCACATTTGTGTTGGTAAACACATTATGCTTACGTAAATATTGAAAATAGAAATACATATTTTATAATAAATTTATAATTATTACTTGTATCTATATGACGCAATAAATTGTTATATGATGCGTAATTTTGTACAAAAACATTCAGCTCATTAATACTAATTAATAAATCATATATAAATGTTACCTATCTCAAATAAATCACAATTTAATAATTCTATTAAACAAAAGACTAGATCTTAATCAATTTATTTGTCTGAATAAATTGCGTATTAATGTGATTTAAAATTGGTAATAACGATTGTAATTAATATTAGTAATCATAATTTAAAAATAAAACTGTATATTCGGTTTAATAAACTAAAAACAGTTAAGTTTTAAAATATTTCGAAACGATTTTAATAATTTATATTACTAATATTATATTATATTTATATTATATTATATCTACTAAGTATATTATATTATATTAACAATAAATATATAAGCTTAAGATAACGTTTTTACGATTTTATCAAATAACCAGTAAATCTACTTAGTTACCTAAATAATTTAGTATTAAGTAATTTTAAATAAAATAAACTGTATTATTCTAAATAAAAATATGATTGTCTGTTGAATTATTCATTTTTTATATAGATGGATAGGTTTAAATTAATTATTATTTTTATACAGAGATTATTTTATTATGAAGTTATGCAATTAATAATAAATATATCACATTTCAATTATAATATTACTCAAGGAATTCAACTACTATGCTTTACACTGTTCTGCTTGGCTCTATCTGAAGTTCCTTGAACATATAGATAGTTCAATGATATTTCAATCGGCAGCGCACTGTATGATTCGTGTTTTTTATTTTTTCGTTGTCCGCTTATGGATGCATTTGTTTAGTTGTTTCATTTATTTACGTGGGCTGTATCTTATGCACCATTATAAAATATATTTGAAATCGGTATGTAAATTTATTTAATGTTTGAAACCAACTTTGTGTTATAATTTTAGTATTTTAAATAGTATTTGAAATTTATCATTTGATATTTTAAATATTTCCATGTACCTACTTGTTTGACTTGTAAACAACATATAGGTGTGTATTATACACATTATGTCTGTGTATGTATATATTAAATACAGTTTTTCGTAAACAAGCTATCATACTTGGAATAAAATAACCAAACTATTAAACAGCAGATGCGGTTGTACTACAAGTAGGGATATTAAAATAGTAGCCACAACTGCCTTGGCAACTGTTTAATATCGCACTGAAATACAATTTATAGTAATATTTTCGATTGTATATTATAATACCTAAAATTATAAATCTTTTAATTTTCTCTTAATTCTCTTAATTTTTTTTTTCTATCATTTTAGTTATTAGTTTTATACTTAAATAGACTCACAAGTTATAGATAAATACTTAATTAAGTATTTAAATTACTAAAAATAAATATATTTATATTGTACCTATTTTTATAATTTATATTGTATAAATAAAATAGTTATTAAAAATGAAAGTTATTTAATAAATTGTATATAATTAATAATTTGGATATATTATATATGTGACGTTAAATTCATTATAGTAAATATACATTTTTACTGAGATTGAATTTCAGATATTTTTTAAATATCCATAAACATTTAAAATTATACAAAGTATTTATTGAAAAAATTTACTAAATGTTATGAAGAACCACTTAAGTGGAAACCTAGGCCAACCTCTACATCAAGGTTTCATTAAAAATTCGCTCACAATAAAATCAATACTTCATATAAACTTTTATTATATTATTATGTGTACATAAATATAACTTTTTAATGACATTCGCGAATGAACTGAATATTTCTGAATGACTAGTGATCGAAGACACAAAGTAGAAGTTGATATATAGTTGTTGATGTTAATTATCGTTATAACGTCGGGAGATGAGCGGGTGAAATTAAAAACTGCAATCTGGCGTCCATGTTTGCGCAGGATGACGGTGCCCTTGAATCGGGCACGTTTTTTTTTTACTACGTTTCCGTTTCGCGTCCAACAACAGCAGACGTTCTTAGTGCGAATCGGTTGAACATTGGTCGATCCGTTATTTTCATACTAAATCTCATGTTAAACAGTCGTAAGAACTTTACACATGTACAGATTGGTTTAATAAAATAAAAATAAATTGGTAAACGTTTTTGTTTATTTGTTCGGTTTCGTGATTTAATATAAATACAGTTCACATGAATTTATTAGCGATTTTTTGTTATATTACTATGATGTGCGACTCTCAATTCAAGCGACCTGAGCGACCGGTTGCGATCGCTCTAGTCAAGCGACCTGAGCAACCTGCCGCGATCGCTCAAGTCAAGCGACCTGAGCAAACGCCTGCGATTTCAACTCGATT
>JACXSJ010004699.1:0-11553 GCA_014851325.1 Pentalonia nigronervosa | reverse complement strand
AAATTTTTTATCTTGCTTACGCGATCATTATTATTATTTGTTGCATTTATTTTATTTATATTTGTGTCAATATTATATTCGTATGATATTTTGTGAATCTGACCTAATTCGACATCCTGTTGACTTTCAGATATATTTAATACACTAACTATAATCTTTCCATTTTTTATCGTGTTATATATATTTGCGCAATACGCATTACAAATTATATTTTTAATTATAAAATAATAATATGTATTTTTTTTTACATAATAAAAAACGGTATATTAAACAAGAATATATTAATAGACAAAACATTTAAGGTATACTTAAGAAGAATTAACGACACAATAATACAAATGTTAGGTAAAATAACAATACCTTTGATATTCCAAGGGCAAGAAACATACACAGAATTTAACTTAATTGATAAACATTTTCCAATAATAAGTATAATTAGTAAAAGTATATTCATTCAAAAACAACAAATTACGAAAGACGTATTTTGCAGTAGCGGGATATCAAATGTTAATAAAGGTAAAACAATAGTTAATATGTTAAATATTTCAGAAGAACAAAAACCATTATAAAGACGATTTAAATAAAATACATTACGATAACGAATATGAAATTTACTCAGTAAAAATAAAAAATAAAAATTATAATGAACAAATATCTCGATTAAAACAAATAATAAAAACCAACCACGTGGATATTCACGAAAAGCAATCTATTTATGATATATGTGAAAAATATAATAACGTGTTTTATATGGAAGGAGATATTCTAACCTATACTAATGTGGCGACGCATGTAATAAAATTGAAACAAGACCAACCACCAATTTATCGTAGACTATATAGGCTTCCTCATGCGCAACAGAACGAGATTAATTAACAAATTAAAAAAAATGGAACATAATGATATAATTGAAATTTCAATGAGTCTATGGAACTCACCACTTTTATTAGTACGGAAGAAATCCGATAACTCCGGTAAACAAAATTTCAGAGTAATGGTAGACTTCTGAGCACTTAATGAGGTCACCTTAAACGAATTTCATCAGCTTCCGAATATTACCGAAATATTAGATCAATTAGGACAATGTCAATTATTCTCTGTACTCGATCTTTCCAAAGGATTCTATCAAATTAAATTGGCATCTGAATCACGCAAATTAACAGCTTTTTCAACTACTCAAGGTCATTGGAATTTTAAAAGAATGATTATGGATATGAAAACTTCACACGCGACTTTTCAACGATTAATGAATTCTGTATTAGCAGGATTAATAGGAATAAAATGTTTAGTGTATTTAGACGATATAATAGTATAAAGTAAAAATCTGTACGATTATAATCAAAAGTTAATAGACAACTTTCTACGATTACAAGCTAATAGTTTGAAATTGCAACCAGATAAATGTGAGTTTTTTAAACGTGAATGTATATATTTAGAACACGTGATTTCGGAACATGGACTAAAACCTGACGAAAGAAAAATAAAATCTGTTTTGGAATTTCCTGAACCAACCAACGTAAAGAATATAAAATCTTTTCTTGGACTTTGTGGATATTATAGAAAATTATACAAGGATATAGCGCAATTGCTAAACCTTTAACTAACCTCTTAAAGAAAAACATTAAATTTACATGGAGTGACTATGTCAGGAATCCTTCGATAAATGAAAAGCAGCTCTATGTTCTGAACCAATACTTAAGTATCCAGACTTCACTAAAACTTTCATACTACCGACGGACGCGAGTAATAAAGCATTAGGAGCATTACTGTCTCAAGGGGAAATAGGTAGCGATTTACCGATTTCTTATGCATCACGAACGTTAAATAAAAGTAAAAATAATTATTCTACCACCTGGTTAGAATGTGTAGCTATAATTTTTAGCGGAAAATAATTTAGGCCATATTTATATGGAAGGAAATTTATAATACTTAGTGATCATCGACCTTTAACATGGCTTTTTAACTTAAAAAATCCGTTATCAAAATTAGCACGATGGTAAATACAACTTGAGGAGTATGATTACGTAATTCAGTATAAACCAGGGGTACAAAATTCGAATGTCGACGCATTAAGTCGAATGTATCCGATTCATGAGATTAGGAGTGAATGATATGAGGAGATTCTCAAAAAGATAAAAACACAATTACAAATAATAATGTAAAAGAAATTTTTATTTTTAATTATTTTAAACACAACAACCGATATATAATATTCATAGTCATAAAAAATAAAAATCGGCAGAGGTCAATACTCGAAAATATATATATAACACTGACGAACTTAAAACAGTTTTGTGAGGAAAACAATTTAAATAAAATATTAATGAATAGACTAGGTCAAAATAATGACTTAGAATGGAACAAATAAGGTCAATGTTAAGATACATATTTCGTAAAACTAAAATCGAAATTATCATATGCGAGAGCGTAGAATATATGGATGAGAAGAAAGTAAATATATTAAAACAATTTCATGATTCTAAATTAGAAGGACATCTAGGTATTAATAAAACTATTAAACGCATTCAAAGACAATTTAGATGAAAGGGCATGAAAGAGGATGTAAAGAAATATATAAAAACTGTACGTCATGTCAAGTAAATAAAATTTCAAATCGACATGTTTTACAAACAATAGCTATCACATCCACAAGTTCAAAACCGTTTAAAAAATTATTCTTGGATATAGTAGGACCGTTAACGACTACGTTATCGGGTAATACTTATATTTTAACTATGCAGGATGACTTAATTAAGTATATGTTAAGAGTACCAATTCCTAATCACCAAGCAAACACGGTCGCGGAAGCTTTCGTAATACATTTTGTATGCATACACGGAATACCGGGAACGATATGGACAAACCAAGGAACCAACTTCCTTAGTAAAACGTTTACTGAAGTTTGCAAATTGTTAAAAATAAATAAGACAAATACTAGTCCTTTTCGACCACTAACCAACGGAGGTTTTGAAAGATCACATAGAACAATAGCCGAGTACTTTCGACATTGTGTAGATAAAAATTTAAGTAATTGGGATCATTTATTTACCCTGTGATGTATATAGACACTTTAGAGATACCGATCAAACTAAAAAATCACACCAGAACCGCGTTATAATTACGACGATTATATATATGATATAAAATAAAACATACAGAAATCACATAAAATTGCTAGAGAAAAATTAATTAAAAATAAAATTTAAAGTAAAGAGGGATATGATAAAAAAAAGAAAATCCTGTAGATATACATGTAAAACATTTAATATTGCTAAAAGATAATGCACATAGAAACAAGCTTCAGCCTTTATGGCTAGGACCATTCGAAATAATTGAGATAATAGGTAATGAAAGTATTGTCATACTGCGAGGACGACGGAACGTCACAGTACACAAAAACAATGTTAAACGATATTATAACGATAAATTGAATGATTAAAAAAAAAAATAATAAATATTTTAGTAATGTAATATAATAGGTTATTTACTTAAAGTACGCAGTCAACGTGTTAATTTTAGAAAAAGACAACGAGATTTTATTTTGGAACTCGAGTTGGCACTAACGTGAAGTACACGAAACTTATACAATAGGGTTAGAAAATATGCACAGATATCTGATAGGTCACATCAATACTGCAAACAATAAGATAAGTGAACCTTTTTCGTCAATGGAGATAACAAAGATAACTGAAATAATCACTAAGTTAATGTATGACTATCACCACCACTAGTGACGATAGCAAATACGCCATGTAAAAAATTAAAGGATTATATGATTATAATATATGACCCATGAGATATTTTAGATTACGAATGAATATATTAAGAATGAGATTGGACATAATAATAAAATATATATATATGTGTTATTAACGATATCGTAGGAATGACCATTAAGTTATTTATACTTTTAGATTGGTGATGATGTGTGGACTTACCATTGGTGATGAAGCAGACTTTTCAAAATACTATACATACAAATCTTATGGACGAGACAGACCACTTCATTTTGAGAATTTAGGACCTACTAGAATAATAAGGAAAAAATAACCAACTCATAACTTCTTTTTCAATAAGGGAATAAAATACAAAATATGAATTATTCGGGGATAAAATTAAAAATATAACAAAAATATGTACGGATAGATTACATAAGGGTTTATATGGTAGATATCAGGTAGTCATAACTGACTTATATAAAGAAATTGACAACCAAAAGGAACGAATGTATTTAGGAAAAGGTTTACATCAAACAGAACAGGAACCCATAAGAAGTAAGAGGGGGTTAATAAATATAATAGGCAGTGCTATGCACACATTATTCGGTATATGTGACGATAGATGCACTAAAATTACTAAGGAGGCAATTAAATAAACAGAAGAGACCGGAGCAAAAATTTTACATACATTGAAGGCTCGAATAACAGTAGTAAAAACAGTGGTTGAAAATTTAGGTAATGCATTAAATCAGACGGAATAATTATACAAAGACATAACACTCAAGGAAACCGCGTTGCATGAAAAAATGACACAAGTACAGAATAGAACAGACGATATTTTAGACTTATTATTAGCCGAAAAAGTACATAACTTATATACTATAATAACCAATCAATATGCATATAAAACCACAACCTTAGGGCAGATAATCACAACCGCAAGGGAAGGTATAATATATCCAAGTCTAATGACTCCACAGGAACTAGCTTCAACTTTAAAAACAATAGAACAATCAATAAATAATAAATACAGCATACCCATGGGAACAGAAGTATACGAAATAAATAAGTTTCAAAAACCTACTAAAATGATAATTTACTACGAAAACGAAAAAATAGTATTTGTTACACAAATACCATTTAGTCACGGACTTATACTATACAATGTAATGTTTATACCGATGATTAAACTAATAGGATGAACAAATGCATGGTATGTAGGAGTACAGGCATACGTTTATGTCGCCATAACTAAAGATAAAACAAGATATACAACTTACATAGAAGGATAAATAAGTAAATTTTATTATCGGTTTTTAGAGGCCATTGAGGCCCATTACCGCAACACAAATTTGCTTCCACCTGTCTTCATCTTGAGCTACTGCTTCTATATCTTGTAATCCAAATTCTTCCAAAGTCTTTATTACTTTGTCTGTTCATCTTTGTTTTGGTCTGCCAAGTGGCCTTTTCTCAAAGGGTTTCCATTTTAATACCACTTTCATTAGGCTATTTGACCTCCATACGTGGCCAGCTCAAGCGATTCTTCTATATTGTAGTACTGCTACTATGTTCGGTTCTTTATATAGTTGTTGTAATTCTATGTTGCTTCTACTTTAATTTTGTTGTGTGATATTATTTCGTTTTGGCCCATATATTCTTCTTAATATTCGTCTTTCAAAGATTGCTATTTTGTCTTCATCTCCTTTGGTCGTTGGCCATGTTTCACAAGCACATAAAAGAACTGGTCTGATAATTACTTTGTATAGTGTAATTTTTGATTTAATTGATACTTGTTTTGATTTAAATATACTCGTTAACCCATAATAGCATTTGTTCGCTGCAGTAGTTCTTATATTAATTTCTTCGTAATTATTATTTTTGCCATTTATTGTAACACCCAGATATTTAAAACTATGTACCCTTTCAAACTTAAAATTCTCAACTTCTATATATTCTCCATGATTTTCTCGTTTTGATATTACCATATATTTAGTCTTTGATTCGTTGATTCGTAATCCAATGTCTTTACTGTTTTTGATTAGTTCCTTAGTGCCTATTATTACTTCTTGTTTATTTGATCCTAATATGATAATATCATCTGCATACGCTAAAATTCCACATTTTCTTATATTTTCTTCAAAGTTTAACCCATCATACTTGCTCTTTGTTTTCTTGACTACCGTTTCTAGTGCTATATTAAAGAGTACTGGGGATAATGAATTTCCCTGTCGGAGTCCAGTCTTAACTTCAAATTCATCTGACATATGTTGGTTGAATTTAATTTTACATCTCGTTTTATCCATGCATAGCTTGATCATTTTCACTGTTTTGGACGATATTCCGAAGGTTATGAGTGCATTCCATAGCACTTCTTTATTGACTGAGTCATATGCTTATTTATAGTCAACAAACAATAAATGTAAGTCCCTGTCGAATTCATAATGTTTCTCAACTAGTTGTTTAACCGTGAAAATGTGATCTATGGTGGATTTTCCTCTTATAAAACCACACTCGTAGTCCCTAATAATGTCTTTTGTATACGGCGTAATCCTGTTTAATATGATACCTGATAATACTTTATACATTGTGTTCAACAGTGATATCCCTCCGTAGTTTTGATAGCTCGAAATATATCCCTTTTTATATATTGGACAGATTATTGCTAATTGTTATTCTTTTGGTATTTCTTCTGTCTTCCATATTTCTCTGATTAATTTGCCTATTTTATTTATCAATTCTTTTCCACTGTACTTAAAAAGTTCTGCGGCTAATCCATCTTCACCCGGTGTTTGTTGTTTTTCAATCCATTTATCACTGTACTAGTTTCCTCGTCTGTTGGGTCCATGTTTTCGGGTTCTGCAGTATAGTATTCTATTTGTGGATGGAATTGTCGTGTATGCGGGTTGAGTAATTCATTGAAGTAATACCCAAATTGTTTTGAAATTTTTTCTCCATCTGTTATAAGTGTTCCGTTTTCATCTCTCATTATTTCTGTTCTGGGAATATATCCTATTTTTTGTTCTTTTGTTTATTTGAAGAATAGCTTTGGGTTTGTACTATTTTTTTTCGATCTGTTCTATTCTTTCTTTTTCCCATAACCGTTTTTCTCTTCTTATTGTGCGTTTAGCTTCTCTAAGTTTCTGTGCAAATGCATTATTATTTTCTGTGTTTGGGTTTGTAAGCATCAATAATCTTGCTTTATCCTTTTCTTCGATAGCTTTCTAACATTTATCGTTAAACCAATTATGTTTTTTTACTCTTTTTTTTCCTAGGTGTTTCACAGCGGTTGTTCTTATTATATCCTCTACTTTTTTCCAGCGGATTTCAATATTTTCTGCTTTTACTCAATCTTTTAGTTTATTTTTAAGACCGTTCTTATATTGATGTAATATTTCTGAATTTTGTATATTGTCTGTATCAATTTTTTCTTCTATTTTCACCTTTTTTGTCCATCTTCGTGGTAACTTAATTTTGATTTTTGTTTTAACTAAGAAGTGGTCTGACTGGGTAGATACCCCCCGATAACTCCTGACATCTTTTATGATATTGCTAATTTTCGAATCTGTTATGATGTGGTCAATTTGATTTTTGGTACTGCCTCCAGGTGAGACCCATGTTTCTTTATGGATATTTTTGTGTGGGAAAAAAGTACTACTTGTTCTTAGCCCTTTTGATATTGCAAAATTAATTAGTCTGTTGCCATTAACGTTGGAGAGTGTGTGGAGGCTTTATTTTCCAATTGTTGGTCTGTATATTTCCTCCTTTCCAACTTTTGCGTTGAAATCTCCAAGGATAATCTTCGGATGATTCTTGGGTATTGATTCATATATAGTTTTCAGATCTTCATAAAATTCTTCTTTTTCGTCTTGTTGTTTTTCCTCTGTAGGCGCATAGCCATTTATTAGTATTAAATTCATATGTTTACATTCAAGTTTGATATAACACAGTCTATCACTATAAGGTTCAAATTGTTTTATGTTAGCTAGATTTTCATTGTTAATAATAAATCCTACCCCTCTTTCATGTCTTTGACCACCACTATAAAAAAAACCATAAAATTATTCGATTTCAAATTTCCATCTCCTATCCATCTAACTTCTTGAATTTCCGTTATTGCAATTCTGTATCGCTCTAAGTTAGTCTCTACAACTGTCAGTGCGCCCGCCGTATATAGCGACCTTACATTCCAGGTTCCTAGATTAAACTTATCCAAATAATTATTCATCCGAAGCTTGGTTTTGTGTCGTTCTGGAACCCATATTTTTTTTCTTGTGTGAGGTGGTTAGCCTTATGCCAAACCCCCATTAACGAAGGGCCCAACAGGTTGGGGGATTTCTCCCCTCTCCTTGCTGGAATCGTTCGCCTGGAACTTTCCACCAGCAAGGGGCTATTGCGATACCTTAGTATCGGGCGATGGGGGCGCCAATTTTCCTACATATGAAGTATAACTAATGAAAAAATCATCTGCATTACCAGCTGAATATACCGTAGAAAAATTTACATTAAGTAGTAATATATTTCAAAGGTTACAAAATAAAAATAAATGATTTTTTGCGGTGAATAACACAATAACAGTAAGCTGTACAGATTTAACTGAAACAATAGTCAGGGAAATAACAAACACAGAAGTAGCAATACATGATCATAGTTGCCAAATCTGTACATAAAACGCAGTGTTAACAACAATGAATGAAGTTAGAAGTTCAAATTACATAGATTTTACACTTAATACTTACATGGACAGTATTTTAGATAAAAAACCAGAAAATATGCATCAATTTAAATTAAACCACAGGTGAGATAGCAATTTAAATATAAAACTGACTGATCTACACAGTGTGTCGAAATCCTTAAACGAAGTGCAACAAATGATCGATGAGGATGAATTACGGGAACGAACCAGTAAACATCAATATATCCATCCTAATTTGTAATACGCCACAATAATACTAGAAACCATATCTATTTTACTAATAATAATTATCTATATAGTGTTAAAATGTAACTATAGGTTAGGTTAGTAATCGAGAAGTTAGTGATATACCAAGAAGGATAGTGAAATATCATACCCCCTCTACAAGGGCTAGTTACTTTAGAAATTATGAGAAAATACCATTCACACCACCACCATCACCAAAATAAAATAATAATAATAATAATATACAATAAATAAATATATGATACAAAAAAATAATAATAAACAGATATAATAATAATAATAATAGTTAATTAATAGTATATAAGGAATTAAAATATATATATATATATATATATAAGTAAACTAAATAGTAAAAAAGACGTATTGATCTAGTCATATTAAAAAAAAAAGGATTTTTAATAAATACGTCTCTTGATTCAAAAGAATATAATTAACGGAAAAAGAAATTTAACTTAATATAAAAAATATATATAAAAAAAAAACAACAATTATTATGAACAGAATCAACCCAACCACTACAAATTACTCATTGAGAATACAAGCAATCGATTTCCTAACCGAACTCAAAGAAGTACTATTAACAAGTATGCATTAACAATTCTCTAGGGAGGAAACAGTCTTTGTAGAATGCTTTAGGCGACACGTCATAGATGCAAACGAAAGAATCACTGTACCAATGTCTATGTGGGTTTTAGTTTTAGTCATGGGCCCGGATACAGCATTTATACAAGCAATTGTACAAAATTCATAGTTAGAACATCCAGTTTGTTTAGATGTAGGAACTGTCTTAAGTGAATTAATAGAAACAGGAATCTTGAACATACAATCAACAATTACCAGAAAAAATACAAGGAACAATAACCAAATATAAATTTATATATTTTAAAAAAAATGTAGTAGTAAAAAAAAATTAATTAGTTAACAATATATATTTAGGGATTTAATAACATGGTGAAGGTAAAATATTAATATAACATTTGTATTTTAGGAAATCAAATTTTATGGAAGGATTAAAAAACATATTAAAAACGGAAATACATATTTATGAATTAAAAGGAGGTGCAATGACTTCGGTATGCATAAACAAGCATATTTTGAGAGTTAATAACAATATGCTTCAACCATTTAGCTTTAAAACGTTAAACAGAATAACTATAAGTATCGAGTTGTTTATGAAGGATCATTGTGCAGGAAAGTGTAGAGAATTATGGAAAATTATTGAAATACTCGTGATCCTACATATATACTCCATTATCCTAATTAAGATTATAAATACATTAATGATGAAATGACATACAAGTGTAATAAAATTTGATTATATTATTCATATAGAAATAATATGTAATTTATAGTGAAGGATTTTGATTTATATTATGGCACTAACAAACTTTATAATTGTAAAAGGGAAAAAATATATAATGTTACACTAACACTTAGATTATAACGTTCTTGTAAATGACATAAGTCATATTATTAAAAAAAAAAAATGTTTAATAAAAATAGCTATCATATATAATTGAATCAACCGTAAGGTATAATTTAAAAATGTAAAGATCTCTGTCTTGCAGACATAAGTTTTTTTTTTTTTGTGGGGAGGTATTACGGCCTACGACTACTAAGAGTCGTGTCAACGATATTATATTATATTATATGTAGAAATATATGCAAGATCATTTCGAATAACAAGTTAAATAACTAATTGCCTAGCGTAATCTTAAATGCCATATATATATATATATAAATACATAAATGAACACATAAATTAACTAGAGGAGATCCGCTCTGCAATTCTTAGAAACACTGTATATAGGTACTGGCTACACCCTAATCTTAAATGTTATCACGCCGAAGTACCGTAGCTGCTAGAAGCGACAACTACAAGACTGCTGGACGAGGTTTCGATGAAAACCAGAATGGGAAGACCATATAAAAAGGGAACTAAAAGACAGACTAAGCAGATATACCAGGGCCGCAGAGTCCAAAGCACCTTCACGTCAAAATTGCATCTATACACATACTCACACTTTTACTCAAAAATTATACGTATTCATATTGATGTTAATAAATTAGTAATTAGTTACTATTTGCATACTTTTATTTATTAAACCATCATCGTAAAGATCATCGGTAGTTGTACGTAACACTAGAGACAGGTAATCTAAACGTCCTAAACGCGTAGAATCGGCGATTATTAATTTGGATACGGCGATTAGTACAGGATCACATTAGGTAGCGTGTAAAAAATTCGGAAAAAAAGTCGAATACTATGACAGTTTTGAAAATTTACCAGCTTCACTATAGAAGTTCAAAAATATTTTCACGGATATGACATACACTTAAATTATAGCGGAGAGCAAAAATATAATACCACAAACTGTGGGCATTTGTGTTTAAAATTTTTATCATGTATACGATAACATTAAACGAGAACTTTAGTGAATTGTCGTGCGATATTTTTTCCGCAGCTTGAGGTAGAAAATACCGCACAAATCTGTCTTTTGAGCTTACAGACAAATAATTCGATATCGAACATAGAACCTGGTTGTAATACCCCTCCGTTGGGCACATGAGTCTAGCTAGATCTTTTCTGATTTTAATTACAGTTGAATTATATTTTTAAATAAGATAGCGATTTAAAATTTTGTGTACTCTCCTACAGTGTTATTTACTATTACTCTATGAAAAAAAATATTGGGAAACCCAATGTTTAGATAGTTATAAAAATATTATGGTATACATATCATATTCGTGCCACATGAGTCTAGCCAGACTTGTTTATATTGTATATGATAAATAGTATATTTATACACATTTTATCGTTGTTTTTATCATTAGAATCAGTTTAGTGCATTCACGTGAACGAAAAACACGACGCGTAATTGTTTACTGAGTATA
>JACXSJ010004698.1:0-11282 GCA_014851325.1 Pentalonia nigronervosa | reverse complement strand
ATATTATTCGTATAACTTATTTATTAATGGTATCAACTGAAATATTTTATTAATAGAGTGATTATTTCTTATAATCTAGACGAATAGTGGAACATCTTTCTATACTAATTTATTTATAAAAACTATATGAATATGAAATTATATAGTGAAAATAGTAAATATCACTTCGGATAAATTATTTACTAATAATTGAATATTATTACATAGTGACACACCTCTTATACCATAATCTTATTATTATTTATTTTCAATAGTTTTTATTAAATATAGCATAAAGTATAATTTAGCTATGGATATTTTAAATAAACAACCATCATCAGGCAAATATTAATTATATTAAATTATATAGAGAGTTATAAAAACGTTTTATATTATTATTAATAATAGGTTCGAGCAGCATATCACATACGTCGAAAGTGATTAACCAACCCACACCACAGGAGTCCATCGGTCATAGTTCTGCGGGTAAACGAGAAAATAAAAATGCTCAACATAGTAAAATTAGGTTTTAGAAAACTCGTATGGGGTTAAGTAATACACCAGGCTTTAATAAAATCGACTCCTCGCTAGATCGAACAACTGTTTGGTATTATAGGAGTAATGCTGAGAATATGAAAGGCTATCAAACTTTTCTTGACTCATTAAAGCCCGAATTGGTTAAAAAACTTAATGATTTTGTTTGTATTAAGTCAATTAAATATAATTTGAAGTTGGAGGCGATTTATTCGGATAAGGAGTTACCCTCCGAGAATTGTTCGTTTAAGACATCGGCAAGAGAGCTTTTTCCGTATAGCGATATTAGTACCTTGGTGGATGATGATTTTGCAATATTATTATCCGAAGAAGATGCGTATATGAAAAAGGGTAGTGGATTTACGTTAGCTTCCATCGATGGTATATTGTTAGGTATATATGAGTATACTCCTATGGGTGGATCATCATATATTTCACTCCCAGGAAGTATATCTAACAAAAAGGGTGTTATCAATTCACAAAATATCGACGAGTGTTGTTTTAAGTGGGCAATTTTAGCACGACACGCTAGTGGAAATAATCGTTTTAGGGTTGATGAAAATACTGTGGCCAAGGATTTTGTGGCAACTTTGGTTACAATTGCTGATAGGCTGAGTAAGTTGTTACAGTCAACCAACGAACCGATAGTGAGTGAACAACAGCGATGGATAAATAATGATAAGAGTGAATGTGATTTTTGCAAATCACCATTCGACGAAAAAATGTTTAAGGTAGCAGATCATGATCACCTTACAGGTCTTTTTAGACATACCTTATGCACTAAGTGTAATTTAAATCTTAAGACGAGTCAACCGTCGATCGTACCCTGTTTTATGTATAACTTATCTGCATATTACGCATATTTTATCGTCACAGAATTAGGTTATGACACAAATACGATATCGTTAATACCGAATAGTGAGGAGAACTACGTGTCTTTCCCCAAACGTGTGAATAACGAGTTCACTATCAGGTTTTTAGACTCGTGCAGGTTCATGGCCTCGAGTCTTGAATCTTTAGCAAAAAAACCTCACCACAAGTGATTTTGCAAAGTTTCGAGAGACCGCCAAAATATTTCAACCCATGGATATGCCCCTAGTCACACGCAAGGGGGTGTTCCCTTATGAATACTGCGATAAATGGTGCAAACTTGAGGAAGCTGCCCTGCCATCAAAGCATAACTTCTATAGTGCTTTAACGGAGACGCATGTTACTGAGGAGGACTACAGTCACGCTACGAGGGTTTGGGATCACTTTAATTGTATATCACTAGGCGGCTACAGCGATTTATATTTAAAAATCGATGTACTTCTACTTGCGGACATTTTCGAAAATTTCTGTGATATATGTATGACAACATATATCTCGATTCAGCACACTATTTCACTGCACTCGGATTCACATTCGACTGTATGTTGAAATATATCTCAATTTCATTGGAGCTGTTGACAGATTATGATATAATTTTGATGATAGAGGATAGAATTCGAGGAGGGTTAGTGCAAGCCAGTGAACGCTATTGCAAAACGAATAATCCAAAAACCGAAGGATATGATAGTAAAGCACCATCGTCATGGCTTATATACCAAGATTGTAATTATTTGTTTTATTATAGTATCCCATAGGAGGAGGAGGTGTTTCATTATGTGTTAATATTACTTTTTTTAAAATTATTATAGGTAACAACCTATACGGCTGGGCCATGAGTCAATATATGCCTTATGGAGGCTTCAAGTGGTGGCAAGGTGATATGAACCAGGCATTGAAACTATTGGACGATACGAATGAGACACCTGGAGTGGGATATGTCTTTGAGGTAGATATAAGCTACCCCGATAGTTTACACGAAAAACATAACGACCTCCCGTTTCTCCCGCGAAATAATACACCATCAGGGTCAAAAGTTTCAAAACTAATGGCTACACTAAAAGAAAAACAGAGATATATTGTTCATTATCTGAATTTAAAACAGGCGATAGATAATGGGTTGATCGTTGATAAAGTATACATTAATTAAATTTATATTTCATTATTAATTCCAATCAAATATCAGTAATCTAACATATTATTTATATACAGGTACATAGGGTGTTAGAATTTCAACAATCACCTTGGTTAGCTAAGTATATTAATCTAACACAGAGATGCGCAAGATGGCTACTAATAATTTTGAGAATGAGTTCTATAAACTCATGAACAATGCTGTATTCAGTGAATATATAAATAATATATTTATTAATCACTTATAACATTATTAATATAATAACACATTATTATGATAAAGGTAAGGCAATGAAATGTGTTAGACGGAGAATCGATTTGAGACTCATGTCTTCTTCTAGAATAATGAGGAAGTTGATTAATCGCCATACATTTAAACACTGTATACAATATAATAAAAATCTAACAGCAGTCTCACTAGAAAACAAAGTTATTAAATTCGATAAGCCGATCTACATTGGATTTCAGTACTGAAAATTAATAAAACGTTAATGTATGACTATTACTATAATGTCATGCAACGACATTATAATGATAGAATTAGGTTAATGCATACAGATACAGGTATATATAATCAAACATAATAATAATAATTTTCGTAATAATATAATTATTAAATTTTCACTGTTACAGATTCACTAGTATATCGGGTGACGACCGAAGAATTTTATAAAGACATCATTGACAACCTAATCCTTCTAAGTCGTATGGATACATAGAATCTACCGCGAGATCACCTGTGTTATGTAGGTAGCCGTGCAAGGGTACCAGGGTTATTCAAGGATGAGACAGAGGGTCGTGTGATGTCTGAATTCATCGCACTCCGAGCAGTCTTACTCATACAAAATCGTTGGGCGGGAGGCGATTGTGGCTAAAGGTATTCGAGGACATGTGATTCGTAATCACCTAACCTTCGAGGATCATAAACGTTGTCTGTTTGAGAATGAAGATGATGATGATGCTGACGGGGGAGAAGAGGTTAAGTTTAATGAGGATGTTTTCGATGATGACTTTGGCAGTGGTAATAATAAGGATTGGAAGGATAGAGAAATGAATAGGTGTGTACTTTTAGTTTTCCAATCCGTCATCAAGGCGATTCATCAGAATGCTGTCGCAACCACCACCACCACCAATGACAATAAAACTTCTACGATTCAACTTCCACCATATATTCCGTATACACCATATAGAGTGAATATGTCGATCCGCTCGTTTAAGCATCAAGTTAAAACGATTAAGTCCTTGAAAATGACGCTTAATCATTTCGATGATAAACGAGTTGTTTGTGAGGATCGAATACAAACACTTGCATATGGTCATTACAAACTACGCGTGTAATATTATATGTTGTATTTTATAGACTTATGTAAATAAAAAATATATATATATATCCATTGTTATATTATAATTGTATTGCGTTTATATAAATGGAATATATATATATATTGTATGTCGTAGTAGTAGTAAAATGATAATATTAAGCCGAATCCATGTTGAGGTCCCTGTTATGCCGTGCCGTGAGTGTCCGTTCCGTGCCGTGCCATGCCGCGCTACGCCATAGGTGGAATTATTTATAAACCATTTACGTATTACGAATACTTTGTAAAATGTACATTGCTTGGGATTGAATTTCATGTGAAAAATACAGTAGGGCAGAGATTCTTCGGTGCATATTTGATCCAATCGATGACACCCAAGTCTTCAATGTTGATGAGTGCGACGTGTGGTATATACTCTATATGAAGTTGTTTTTTTCTGTTCACCCTTCACTTATTATTTTTTATTGTTACATTTTTTAATTTGTTTACCATTTTTAAAAAAAACATACATTTTTCATCTTTCCTAGAATAATATTGTTTAAAATGTATTGATATTCAGTTAAAATCATTTAAAGTTTCGAGAAGCGTAGAGGAGTCGTACAAAGATTGTTGTTTCACTAGTCTGATCATCTTTACTTTAAATACTTATAACTAAAAACCTAGTCCGTATTTTTCTTTTTATTGATCAATATACTCCAAACATTATTCTGCTTAGGATAAAATGATATTAAAAAACGTAGGTTTTTATTAAAAAAAAATGAAAAAATTAAAACACGTCTATGTTTTGTTTAATATTACGGATAGTAGGTACATGCAGTGATGTCACAATAATTATATAGTATTTTTTTCAATGCATATCATATTTAGATTCTGTGTGGAGCGAAGATATTTAATTTTTATAACTAAAGATTAAAAATTAAAAATATATATATCTTCTAAGATGTTAAATGCTGTAATAATATAGAAAACTGCTTAAAGTTAATTTGGGGATTATTCTATGTTCCTAAATCATTACTTGTTAAATAATTATAATCTGATAATATTACCTTTCTGATCCTTGTGTTGACTTGCTTGTTACAATTGCATTTCGTACTCAAGATATAATGTTATGTGACTAATTAATATATTAAAATAAATACACCTTTTTTTCTTTAAATTAACTATTTATTTATATTTAACTTTATTTTTATAAACACACGAATTATCTTTTAACAAATATTTTACAATTAAATAGTTGTATATGTCTTTTGTATAACGACTCGCTTATGAATCCTCATACCAGAAGACGGCAACAACGCACACGTTGCGTGTCGGCGACTGCCAGTCACCTTATATATCTAAATCTTACACAGATAAGAGTGTGTGCGTGTGTATATGTGCATATGTGTGAGTTTTATCTTATATTTAAAACTATCAATTATTATAATTATTATACAGATGTTATTATTATAATTATTATATATATTATTGTATTTTATTGCTTATTATTTATTATACATTTAAAATTTAGGATATATGATGGCTAAGCGCACATCATTACAATGCAATTTTAAAAATATTTTAGATACAATTGCACATTTTTTTAACATGCATTTAAAGTTCAAATTTTGGCCAAATTCATTAAAATTTCAAATTTTTGCAAATTATTTGGTAGTTAAAGATATATAAAAAATCAGTTTTTATAGCTAAGGATTGAAAATTTTAAACGAAATTTTTCGTAAGTATTTAATAATGTAACCAAAAAATTAAAATATTACATTAAAAAATAAATTTTTATAGACATTTTAAGTTTGAATTTGGATAAAATTAGATATTTAAATGAAGAACAATAATGTCAGTTATTTCGTTGTAATTTAAAAATATTTTATGTGGGTACTCAAAACTTTTAAAGTATATGATGATTTTTTATACATTTAATGATATCTTAAAATGTAATATTTTCTGCAAAAATTAATTCAACCTACCGTATTATTAATAGTAAAATTAATTATTTTTATAGCAATAATATCATAGAATACACTCAGTTATGAAGGCTGACAGATCATTTTTGCTCAGAATCGTTTTTCGTATACAATGATTTGTATCATTGAATTCAAATTTAATACACTATGAAAGTGATCCATTCCACATCTACAGTACAGCAGAGTGGTACCCACTTTCCGACCTTTTTTTAATTTTATGTTATACTTAAAAATAATGGAAAATATCATATTATAGTAGCTTGTATTGTATATATTATATAAATATGTTTGTAATATGTATAAATGTATCTATATAAAATTAATCACAAATCAATACATGTAACTCATTACCTGGTTACTGACTACTATATTTATAGGATGAAATAGTTTTATGTGTACATCAAACTCAGACCAATAATAGTTATATGTTTTATCTTGGGAATTTTTATGGTATCTAATATTATTAGTATATTTAATGTATATTCAGCTGATTGTGTATAAAGAACTTAAACTACCTATACATTATATACTAGCCATAAATAAAATTGTTTTACAAAGCATCAGTATTTTATATAATTAAAAATAACCTAATATTTAGTATTGAGCATGGTTATAACACAAGACAATTATTGTAAAATATTACTGTACTTTTAATACACAGTAAACAAATTCAATACGTCTAGGTTCAGAATCGTTTTTCATATATAGGTAATGATTTTATGTCATTAAATTCAAATTGAGCACATCTTTTAAAGTTTTCTCTCGACACCTAAGCAGAGCGGTACTCACTTGCCGATCTTTTTAAAATCGTTGTTGCAAAAGTGCAATATTTTTAAATACATGCTTGATTAATTATTACACAAATAGTCCTGAATCTAATAATAAATAATAAATTATATTTCGTGTACATTGGCCAGCCATTTCACAATCATAGGTAATGGAGTACAAGTATTAAATGTCAAAATCGAAATCGTAAAGTGCAAAAATTAAAGGTACTTTATGTTAAAAACAAATAATAATATTTAAAATCTAATAACACAACAGAAAACAATTAAGTCAACATTGTGCGACAATATAAAAATCATAAAATTATAAATTTAATACATTATATTTTAAATTTAAATCAAAAACAGTTACTGTCAATAAGAAAAAAATTAATTAAAATCAAAAAATATAGTTTTTATCAATACAATATCAGCCTATTACACAGGCCATAGGTTTATTATTTATTTTATAACGATTGAATGAAAATTTAAATTATTTAGTTTTTGACGACTTATCAGTAAATTGCAATTCGTGTTATTGTAAAAATGTAAAAATAAATGTCACTTAAATATTATGCAAGACCTTTAAAAATAATCAAGATTAAATTTTATAGTTTAATTCTCTGTATATTTGTTTATAACGCTGAATTCTATGTTTCATTGTGTTCAATACAGATAATGTGCAATTATTGCCAAGTCCCAAATTGATAATATTACAATAACGTGATGCTAACCATTTGTGTATAGTAACAACAACAACAACAACAACAACAAAAACAATAACAACACCAACAAAAACAACAATATATTATTATCGTAAACATTATAATGGTATCTACCTGAAAATGTGTTTACCAAACCTATGTATAATAATACCATACTGTTAACTTTACCTAACTACTTCAATCATCTCTATGCGATTTAATTTACCGTTCATGCAATATTATTATAGTTTACGGTTTCGACGAATTTTATATTTCATTTCGCCATCATATTGGTATTGTTTTTAATAAAATGTTATGTACAGTGTTAAGACTTATCTAGATAAAAATATAGATGAATATATTAATTATTATCTATTATTTTATTTAGATATAAATCTAAATGTTATCTATTTATCTTAAATGATAATTTCAGTCATCTACTGTAATTAATCTAGATATTTTTTTTATGTTGTTGAAATGATTTTGATTAGTTTTAATATTATTTATATTCTTGGTAAAGGGACCTAATTTCGTTTGTGTTGTCACCGTATGTTGACGACGATGATTGGACGATAACGATTTCTATTAAAATATTAATATTACTCAATAGTCATTACCCATTAGTCATTAATCAACAGTTTGTAGTCGTCGTATTTGTACGCCGAAATGTCGAATGCTGGCAGCTATGTGTGGATAAGTTTGAAACATGAAAAGTCCGAACTCTAAAGTAATTATAAACAACTATATTAAATATTTTAGTTTTGTTTTCTGTTATTAAAAAAAATATTTATCAAATTTAATACTTCAGTACCATCTTCTGCTCCTGTTGAAAGTCTTTTTGGTAGGGTTATTCAGGTCTTAATTATAAAGCGTAATAGCCTAGAAGATAAAAAAACTTGAAATGTTTCTTTGCTGCAAATGTTTAATGTAACAAGAATAGTTGTAAATGGTTTTTATTGTAATATTTATCCAGCATAATTGTATAATAAAAGATAACAAAAAAAAAAAAATTAATATTTTAGAGTATCTTATAGTTTCTTGATATAAAGTATTTTAGATTATTATTAAGATAATTTACTCTTTATTTAGTAAAATAATTAAACAAGTAAAATTGTAGTTTGTTAAAAATGATAAAAATTAATTATTTTAAAATTAATGGTATATTATTTTTATTTTTATTTTATCATTATATATTTATATTATTATTATTTTAAGCAATAAATGTTATATCACAAATAAAAAAACTATATAATGTAATAAATATATTAATTTTTTTAGTGACATTAAAAAAAAACTATAGAAACTATATTTTAAATCGAGATACATTTATAAAACCTTAAATTAATACAAAATGTTGTTTACATGATAAATCTGGTACATTTTTTTTACTAACACAATTTTAAATCATTTTTTATCTAGATGAATTCTGATTATCTTTTATCTATTAAATATATGGTATTAATAGAGTTTATTTTTATTTTTATCTAAATAGATCTTTGGTCTATTATCGGTATCTTTATCTAGATAAAAAAAATAATTATTTAGGCTCAACATTAAACTTAATGTATGGTTTGTCGACTGATTTTTTTATTACAATATATGCAGGAGCAATTTAAAAAAAAAAAAACGCGACAGCATTGATGATTACAATTTACAACAGTATAAACCTTTTTTTTTTTTTGTATGCCATTCTTGAAATCGATCTCTCAGATCAAAACACTGTGTTGTAAATTGCTGAGTATATTGCCGTGGAAGGGTATAGTTTCTGATTAAAATTACATTAATTTGTTATGAATCAATCGGATTTATTGAACCCACGTGGGACACGGAATACAATGATTGTAATTCGATTATGTGTCTAATTAGAGCACCACCTGCAGAGACTCACACATATGCAGCTACGATAAAATTATTACAAAGAGTTCAAAACTCGACAAACCTTCCAGGTTTTAGCTACACAAGTAAGGTCCCAAATAAAATATTAAAATATGGACATCCTATTGGGGGTCGATCGAGAGAATATAAAATCCGGAAAATGTTATGTGGAAGACAATTTGGAGAGATCGAAACGTGGTTGGGTTAATGACTCCCTCGTCAACGACCCTACTCTGGGAGTCCCAGGATTTTAACTTCCACGTGCGATGTGGATTTGGTCAAATTAGAATAAAACAGAGAAAATAAAATTTTATTTTACACGAATAGAAAACGTTAGATATACCAATCTATGAGGTATAAAACCATCAAAAACCTGATCGAGGTATTTTTCCCGACAAAATGTCAAAGAAGTAATGAAACAGAGGCGTAGCCAAGGTAGGGGCTAAGGGGAGTGTAGCTAACACATCAATCAGTAATCCTTATCAGAACTCAAATCACAGAATAACCAGAAGTGTCAATACAGAAAAATACAAGAAATCTCTTATGTTATTCTTTATATTCTTTCTTATATTACCATGATAATTATCACACGACCATTGTTAATAGATTTGTGTTGCGGTACTTAGATTTTATAAGCCTACCTTATACAGTTATACCAATAAATATCACGTTATTATCTAATATGATGGAATATTTATGTGCTTAATGTTAATAACAATTATAACATTAAATAAATAATAATTTATATCAATTAATATACCGTTTACTGTGAAGTTTTTTTTTTTATAAATAATCTGTTGCATGATTTATTAAAAACACGATTTTATAAAACACTCAAAAATCTATGATACCACAGTAATTTTTATATATTTGTGTAGTAAGTTAATTATTAATTAGTTAATTATTGATTTATAAGTTTGTGTTTGTTTTTCACCAAAAATAAAATGTCATATAAAATAAACAAAATCGTATGCCAGTTATCCTCAACTTCTCTAAGTCCGCGTTCCTCTTTTGAGGCACATTGAATGGTTTAAAACACCTTTATGCCGTCTTCATTTATTTTGATTTGGATTTAAACATTTTAGAGTTAAATTCTGCTACATAATACCACGCACAACACGTCAAGAAACATCCATATACAATTCTTCACTTAAATATAACTATATATACCTACTCAACTATTTTAAATTTTTTCCAACAATCGTTGATTTACGCTGATGTTTATTTCCGATTATTGGTTACCGATTACATTGATGATTTTTCAGTTAACACTAAAATTAGAAAAATAAAAAAATAAATTAACGGAATAAGAACCGCTTACCGATTACTGATATATAGTGGATATCATTACCTAGTGTCATCAGTTTAATTTATTTTAGTTACATATATTTTAGTTCGTGCTATAGCTACTATAATCATTTAATAATTAATAGAATCTAAAAACTATAGGTATTATTTTCGTTGATTTTACCTTATTCTAACTTCTAAGTATTCTACATCCTTGTAATAGTAATTGGTATTTTATAATAATATGTATAAACCATAAACGCAACATAATTATCGCCAGTCGGCATAGTCCCCGTATAAACTATATAATATAGTAATAAACTGATAATTATACAGTTAAAATTAGAATAATAATAAATGTAAATTATTAATTCACGATTTAAGATACTATTTTAAATTGTGGTGCATAGGTGTAATATAATTTTGATTGGAAACCGGTATTTAAGCAGTTACTGGTAATTGGTAACTGAAGACTTTTTGGAGTGGTCATCGCGTAATTGGTAACCTGTAATTTTAAGTGTAGTATCGGTGATTGGTTACCGTTAATGAAAGAACCGATTGAAAATCGGTAACTGGTAGCAAAAATGTCCTCAATTTTCCTTTTTTGAACGGTGGTTTATTTTCAGTACATATAACTCTAAACCAGATACATTAATAATAAATAAGTGAACAAATGTTGATAGTTTTATTTTTTTAATTTTTTGAAAATATAAGAATAAGAATAAGTATTAGTAATAGAATTAGTAGGTACCTACAAAAAGTGTATCCTAAAATATGTGGTTATCTTTCATTTTTGTAATAAATGTTTAAGCTCTAATCATCTAGCAATAGAAAATCAATTTGTAATTATTACCAAAG
>JACXSJ010004697.1:0-11556 GCA_014851325.1 Pentalonia nigronervosa | reverse complement strand
TATCCCACTAGCCTATACGTTCAGGGGATATTTAATCAAGTATTAACATATATAAGTTGATTATAATTCAATATTTATTTATTATAAAATAATATTTATAAAAACATAGTTTAGCAAACAGTATCATGTAACTCTTCACAATTATAAATATGTTCGGTTTTACAATATTTACTTAACACGTTTTCTATAAACTGATTTCTCTTTGATAATAACACGTACATACACTTGGGGTTTAATCTAGTGTGCTCTATCCATGGAATATCATCTCTTTCCCAGTTGTGAAGGATCAGTCCGCAACAGAAACATTCTACGATATCATCCACTCCTATATATTTAAAGCCACTTTCAGACAATGAATATTTATTCTGAAATGTATTTACCGGAAATAACTTAAACGTGTTCAATCTTTAAGAGAATGAAGAGAATTGTGGATATACTGGTAATGGATTCATTTGAACTTGACGAACTAACGAAGAAAAATTATTGCTAAATTTTTGTAAAGCCATTTTTTTAAAAAAAAAAATTTAAACAGTTACTTTTAAAAATAATTTAATATGATGATGAGTTAATTGAGAATATTAAACACGACTATATTAAACAACTGATCATCAGTTACTGAATAAAAAAAATAAAAATGTTTGATTTAAAACATAAAAGTAAATTGATTAACTTAATCACTAATCATCAAAAAAAATAAAAATGTTTGATTTTAAACATAAAAGTAAATTGAACAACTTATTCAGTAATCATCAATCTAATATCAAATTGATAAAAATTAAGTACAGTATAACCAACATGATGTATAATAATGTATGTATATCAAATATTTTCAATATTGAAAGATTTGAAATCTGAAAACTTGGTCAGAAAAAAAAATATTGTGTATACGGTAAATATTTTCGAGTAAGAGGGAAAACCATTTTCATGTGTCTAATTTCCCTGTAATTTTGAAATACGGTAATTTTTTTACGCAAGGGAGAAAATCGTGGACAAAGTTTTTGAAAAATCCCTGTAAAATGTAATACGGTAAATATTTTTGTGTGAGGGGAAAATGTGTGGACAACGACTGTGTAATCTCCCTGTGATGTGTAATACGGTAAAATCAGTGGTCTTCAAGGGGAACATTCCCCCTCGAGCTTCATGAAATTACCGCGTAAAAAAAACGAAATGACTGTGAACATACAAATTTATACTACTAAGGAGCATTAAAAATATTTTATTCTAATTTAATTCATATAACTTGTGTTGCCCATGGATTAAACCGTGTAGCCGAAAAAGTTAGAGACATTTTCCCGAGTATAAATAAACTAGTAAATAATGGAAAAAAATGTTTTTAAAAGGACCTCATCGTATTATTGCTTATAAAAATTTTATGAACTGTCGCCTTCCTCCAGAACCTGTAATAACAAGGTGGGAAACATGGTTAGAAGCTGCTTTGTTTTACTCTGAAAATTTCAGTAAATTTAAAGAATTGGTATCTAATATAGAAGATGATGCCCAATCTGTCCAAAAAGTAAAATTCATTTTGAGTACTATATCAATTATATCTGATTTAACATTTATTCGATCACATTTTTCCGAGTTGCCAAATTCAATTACAAAACTGGAAAAAAAAATTCAACTTTAAATTATCAAATAAATGTAGTTGAAACAGTAAGAGATGGACTTAAGACAATTGAAAATGAAAAGGGACAAATACTATATGAAAAATTCAAATCAGTATTTAATAAAAATCCCGGATACAATATTTTAAAACTGTACAACAATTCAATAAATGGAAATTATGTAGATTTAAAAGAAGATCCTGCTATTATAAGCTGCTACAAACAATGCCCGATATCAAGTGTCGACGTAAAACGTGTGTTTTCGCAGTTAAAACATATATTAAGTGACAGAAGACATAATTTTAAAGAAAACAACTTGGAAATGTACATGATTATAAATTTTAATCAAATATTGTAAGTCAGTTATATACATATTGTCAGTTTATTATTGTTTTAATCAAATATTGTAAAGTCAGTTATTAGTTATTAGATTATTACTTATTAATATTAAAATTTGAAGTACCTATAATGAAAATTTTGTTTTTGCATGTTTTTGCACATTTTAACATTTTAATTGCACATTTTTTAGATTTTAGCTGCACAAAAATACGGTCTTTACTTATAACTATTATAATTAGTAATAATATATTATCATATACATATTTTTGTGAATAAATTTATTGAAAAAAACAAATCTTCGGCAAGGGCAACCGTTGCAATGTTTTTTATACATAATTCATTCATTTACGCACTTCATGGGATCCGCAATCCACCGTAGGTGGATTGCCTACCTGATAATTTATTGCTCGCGTATTGTCCGTGACCTAATGCAATGGATCGCCTACCTAGGTGGTTTAAATGCATATAAATCACTTCAGGTTAATCTTAACTTAATATTTGGCTCAGGCAACGCTGGGCGGGACAGCGAGTAATAAATATATATGCTCTATACCACTCTCCTATACATATAATCAGTATACATAACGATAGACCCTCTTAGCAACTATTATTACTATTTCGATACGTTGGTAAATAACAGATAATATATACAACTTTTGGTTAATGATTGTTGATGTTAGGTTATGTATGGTAAATTCTAATGAACAAAATTTAATACATGGTAATGTTTGGTTACGTTATGTTATGCCAGGTTTTGTCTAGCTAGGTGACTGAATAAGACGTTGTCGAGACACCTCCAAAAGAAAATATCTATAAAAGTACAAAGCACTAAAAACTAGTTTTTATATAATAATATTATGATAATGATAAATATTTAGTTTATTATCATTGTGTTTGTTAAACAATTTAAAAATATTATCAAAATATCACAAATAAATTTAGAAATCACTGGAACCGCTGAAAAAATGCGTTCGATACGTTTGGGACGGAATTCGTCCAAAATGCTTCGTCTACTCGACTTGGTACGCAATTCGTGTGCACCGATTTTGAGGGTGAACCGAACAGTACATCTTACAGATGTGGTCCTGGTACCGAATTTTGCGTTTTCGGTCACCCTTCTAAATAAAACTCCCTATATAGGTATAATGTAGTATAATCAAAAAAATTTATTTATTTATTTATTATAATATAATCTGACCGGCCGTCTACTACACAATGTTCGAATACGATTTTGGAAGGTAGTTTATTTATTTTTTTTTTTGTATGGTTTTGGTAGCCTACAACAGATAGAAAACAGTGCGTGTAATTGACGGTCGGCCAGATGTTGCATTATACCTATATGTGTAGTTTTATTTAAGAGGGTCATCGAAAACGTGAAATTCGGTACCAGGACCACATCTGTAATACGTACCTGGCGGGTAAACCGATCATCCCGGCGTCGTTTGCGTTTACAATGACGATATAGGTTCATTATTCGTGACACACAGCACCTAATATACAACTGAAAGGAACTACTTACTTCCCAACATTTATAAAATTATCTTAAAATGTATTTAAGGCGCCCGGTGACAATGCCATTTTGTCTTCAAAAACAAACTTTACGGGAATAATGATTCTGACTCGTAGAATCAATCAAATTTGATTTTATTTTTTTAACTCTAGTAGTAAAAAAAAAAAAAATATAAGTATGAAATAAGAAATAATATTTCTGGGAATATTTTGTATATAGATATTTTTAATTGGGATATTTTGAGGAGAGCACAAGAATTGTGTACCAAAACGTGTAAATGATCCCGGACACAATTCGTGTTACCTTTTTATCCACAGATAATTATTATAAGTGGTTTCTGAAGTGATATTAATGATAGTAAAATATAACATCATAATATATATTGTCAATTACATATTTATAAAAAAATTTAATTGTAAAAACATAATATCGTATAGATATTATACATCATAATACTTAATCACATATTAATTTAATTTTTTTTTGTTTATATTTATTGGCTAACGTGTTAACATAATCTTTAATCGTGACTTCATTATTATTTAATTGATTTATTTTATTTTCTATAAATAGTATTTTTTCCTTTATTGTTTTTCTGGGTACTCTTCGTTTTTCTAGACTACTTCTTATCAATATTGTAGTATTGGTTTGCATATTTTTTAAAACTTCTAAAATTTTATACATGTTTGGAACTTTGGATGAGGAGAATCAAAAAATTTGTTAAATTTCGAATGAAAAGATTCGCAAGCGTTGGTGATTCTTTGTAAGTTTGAACTTTTTTCTGTCTTTAACTCCGGGGAAATATTGAACTTTCATTTATTCATGTATCTAAATAATTAGCAAACTCTGTAGTTTTGTGTTCAATCTCAATGATATTGGATTTGTAGCAGGTTTTAAGTTTTCATTGAATCTGTTTCCATTTTTTTTATGTTTACAATAAAAATAAATTCAGAAATAAGAAGTGAAAAATCATAAAATTAATCATAATTGTGTTTGTTTTTTATATTTAAACAGAAGCAAAACAAAAAACAATAAAAAAAACTAATAAATAAAAGTATTAACATAATTCAAAGAGTTATATTTAAGTGCATTATTTTTTAAAAATGTTTAAAATATTAATTTTTTATACAAGTAATAATCTTTTTTTTTTTGATCTATTAGAACAGCAGCAATATAAATATTTAAGTTTATCTTAATGTTGATATAATCTAGATAAGATTATATAATTAATATTATACAATAAGTAATAATAAAAGATATGATTATTTTTGTATTAATTCACACGCTGTCAATAATTTTTGAAAAAAAAATTATAGATCAATAAAATAACACTCATACAGTAGATACTATTTTTTTAGTATTCTATTTCAGGTATAAAAAAAAATTGATTTCATTTACACATTAAATCTTATATTTAGACTATGGTCATGTTAATTAGGTAAAAAAAAAATAATATTTAATAGATTATGTTTTTAAAATACTTTGATTATATTTATATATAATTTCAAATTGCTTAGTGAGTTATATATTACACATTTTTTATACAAATTAATAAAATCTGAAATTATATATATACTACGTATGTTGAAATTATGTGGCTAAAGTAAAACAACAAATATAAAAATTTTATATTTGTTAAAAAAAAAAACATTTAATGTTTTTAAAATTTGAATTTTGAGATTTGATAATCTACAGTCCTATACCAATATAAACAGATAGTATTTTTAAAATAAAAAAAATAGTATTTAAGTATTAACAATATATTTTAAAGATATATGTAACTAGCTATATTTGATTATATGTTGTTAAGTATAGGATTACAGATTTTAACGATTGAAACAAATAAGCTAAATGTAAATCTTTTGTTGATAATTATTATTTTCGATCCCAGAATTTTATCTCTTGACATTCATGCTCAGTGGGTTACAATAATAATTTACGTATTCAAATAATATTATTGGTGGGATGGAATCAGATAGATTTCATATTATCATTATTTTTAACACATAAATATATTATCATAAAAATAAAGTAATAATAAAGAAATAAAATAAAATAATCAATAAATATTAATATATACTTGTTTATTTCGATAGTAGAAGAGAGGTGTGGTCAGCAAATTTTGAAATATGCATTAATGTGGAAAACAAATTATTAATAAACATACAAGGTACATTAACATAATTTTGAAACATGAATAACACAGTTAAATAATATATTACAACTAGGCAAGTATTTAGTTAATTTCAAACTAATAAAATATTAGTAAATTTCATATTATTGTTACTACCCAACCTAAGCACCACAATAATTTAAGAATTTATGCACTAACATATACAGAAAAATAATTATTATTCATAATACGTATTATTTATTACTTTTTTCATATTTATCTTATATCTAATTTGTTAATTTTTTTTAGAGGAATATGTAATTTTAAAATCTTATTATTTTTTAATGACTATCATTTAAATGACAAATTTTGTTATTAATAAACGCAAGACAAGTACAACTGTAAATAAGTACAAGTTAAACTTAATCTATTTTTACATGACGAACACAAAAGAATAGACTATAAAATTCTGATGAAAATACATTATTATCATTTTGATAAATAATTCAAAAATAAATTCATATTGTTTATTTAAATTAATAATCTACTCAATTGTCTTATGTGGTCTTATAAGAATTACAATTAAAAATATTGACAATTAAATCTCATACAATTGGTTTACATATTTAAAATAATGATACTACAATAATGCAGTTTAACAATTTGAAAATTGATTTTTCCCAGTGGATATGTTTTAGTATCAATAAAGGCTATTGTCCAACACCTTTCATAAGTGACAGTATACAGAAAACATTTATTATACATTTTAGATGCTCAATAAAAATAGTAATTGAAAAAAATACGACTATGATAAAATGTTAATAAATATCATTATAAGTCAATAAAATATCAACAGCATATGATACAATAATTGTAGTTGAAAAACAAAAATTAAGTATAAATTAAAATCAATATTGACAATGTACAAACAATGGATGATTTAGAAGGGCCCCCAAGACAATTATATTGTCCTTATATTTTCACAGGATTAAGTTTTCTTAGTTTATCAATTGTATACATAATAATACATGTAATAAAAGAATTTCAGGTTATGATAAATTATAAAGTTTCTTTCCTGTTATTTTCTTAGTTCGAATAGTTATTTAGAGAATATAATATTTAAGTTGGTAAATTTAAACTGCTGATAACTTAGGAACTTTAGACATGCAATTTATAATGTGATAAAAGAAACAGAATAATTTAATAATATATAAAAACTTAAAACTACGACAAATCTTCTATCAAAAAAAGTATAAATGACAATAATCAGTCAGAGTACATTTAAATATTATATACTTTTCAGTTAAAAAAAAAAATGTATTATATAAAATGATAAACAAAATAAATAATATCTTAAACATTTAATAGAATGGTTACTTTAATATAATAACATCCATATTCAAACATGATATTATACAAGTTGTAACCTAATATTACTTAATTATATATGTAGCTAAGTATACAAGATACAAATATTTTATGGGTTTATTATTTAAACATAATCAGCTTAATATTTAATTTATTTTATTGTTGCAACTTTTCATTGTTATTATATGTATAATATCCTCACTCATTGTCAACCCTTATTAGCTATCTTATCAATGAGATCTAATTAGGAAAACAAATTATTAATTCAAAATAATAATAATTAACTATAAATCTGTAAAATAATAAATCATTTTTTACTCTTATGTTCATAATATATGTTTATATTTAAAAGAATACCAAAAATGAAACATAGTTTAGTTGTACATTTGAAATTTCAGGCTCCGAGAGATATTTGATGATGATCAAATGATCTTTTAATGATAAGAATATGCATCATTCGTTGAATAGCAGTTTTCAGTGTCCTTCTAGAAGTTGTAGATTTTACAGAAATTAACAGAGTTAAAAGTTTTGTCATTTCTGCATTATTCATCCGTGAAAGAAATACATCAATCAAACGACGTACAACAATCAATAAAGGCATTTGACGAATATCTTCCAGTTGTTTAATTACCATTATAATTTTATTAATACTGTTGAGTGCTAAACTCACATTGGTATCTTCTTCATATATACAACACATTTTTGACGTCTAAAAATAAAATATTTAGTTAGTTTAATAAGAACAATACATATAAAAAAAAGATATATCACTCACATTATATAATATGATATAGAAGTATCATAGTAAATTAAATAATGAATATTAAATGCATTGTTTTGCTAAAACAACTACACTTAGACTTAAATAAAAAGTAATAGTAGTATAATATAATATTAAACTATTTGTTTTAACATTTCTAGGGAAATTAATATTTATTTACTCACAAAATTCCATTAATTAAATGGGATAATCCTATGCTTTGGTATTCAATAGATTAAATATAAAGATATTGTTATTTTTACACACACACACACACACACACACACACACAATACATGTTTACTCCTCCTTATATTTTATTATAAGTTAAATAAATTAATGTTTACGATTTTTAATAAGTGTATAGGTGCATACAAATGTTATTAGTTCAGTAATAGCCATTTATACACCATAGTATTATTTAAATTTCAGAAGGTGAGCTTATGCATTACACAAATGGACATTAGACTTTAAATAAATAATACTTACATTTACAGCATCAAAAAAGTTGACAATAATATTTTCTACATAGGCCCATGCACATTCATTACTGGAAGGATCATTTTGTACACCAGTTTTCAAGTAAACAATAATTCTCATGATAGAATTCATCACACTTTCCAATAAGAAAAATGATGCATTGACAACGTTTGGAGGTTTTATCGAACATAAATAATTTGCTATGAAACTTTTTATTTCATGCAACGTGAACTTTGGCATAAACTATGGTAACAAAAATTGTTGATTTTTACAAAACACATACAATGAGTATAAGATATATTGATATATGTAACATAATTATAAAAACAAATAACTCACTTTAACACTATTGTTAAAAATATATAAACAAGTTTCATGAAAGTAATTAATCAGGGCTAGGATTTATATAAGCAATATAAAATAGTAAAATATGCATTTTATTTTGTTAGAACACGTTTAAGTATAATAAAATATACAATGAATTTACAAATAATTTCCAACTATCAATAAATGGAAGAAAAGTATCTTCTAATTTTTTAATAAATATATAATGTTGCTTTATAAGATAAATCAAAAGTTGGTCTTGCTTTTAAACAAATGCATACATTTTCGATATATTTTTTCAATTTATTATCAGATAAAATCTTTGATTTTGTGAAACTGTAATATAATGCAGCAGCTTTTTTTAAACTACTTTCATTTATATATATCATAAACAATATATTTTTTGTATTTGTAGTTGATGCATGCAATAAAAGTATGCTTTATACATAAAGTATGAAAATAAAAAAGATTATGCCTATTATGTATCAATATCGGGTGATTCAACTAACTAACCAAACATATAAAAGTACTTAGTAAAAAAATCATAATAATGCATATAAATCCTAGCCCTAGTGATTAAAATAAATAGTTAAATCATGAGTTATTTGTATTTTTATAAGCTACATTACAAGGTTATAGAAAAAACTAAAAATATTTATCTTGTTTTAAATAAGAATAATATTATAAGTTATATTTAAAAAAAAAAAAAATAGAATTTATGAGATGGGAAAAATTTACTTTGTTCAATATACAGGTTGTAACAGAAAAATCTAACAAATTAAATAATTTTTGTCCTAATCAATATATAAAAATTTATTTATATATATATATATATATATATATAATTTACAGACACTTGTACTATAAGTACAGCATATATTTTTTTTTAAATTTTGTAATACAGAGAATAAAAAATTTAAATTTCATTAAATTAATTTTGAAAAATTTAAAATAACTAATTTGTAAATCTAGTTTTTTGAAAATGTTAGTGGTAAAAATGATTATTTAAGTCAAGTAGTTAATTTTTTACAATATCAATATTTTTTTGAAGTGAATTAATTTGAAAGGTAATAACATTTTTCTAAATATTATTTTTAGGAATTTTCAGATATAAGTAAATCTCAAGTTATTTATTATCCATATAATTTTTATTTTTTTTATGTCTAATTTGCATTACTTTTAATTTTTATTTGTTAGGTCTTTCTGTTCCACCCAGTAATTGGCAAGTCATTTTTGTCATCTAAAAGTTAAAAACTATTGGATTTATTTTTTGTAGAAAAATATGTAAATTTTGATATTTTTATAAAATAGTATAAAATCATTATATTATTTCAATATTATTAAGATAAAATCAAGTTTAGATTTTGTTAAAAATTGAATTAATTATTTATAATTCAGTTATTATGTCTAATAATATCCAATATTTAACGGCTAATGAAGTAAATTATTGATCAAAATATTACTGTAGCAATGCTGAAAATAAATTCTTCTTGGGTTTTTTGAGTTGATGATTCATTCAAATTAGAGTATGAAATATGACTCAGTGATTGAACGGTCATAATCAATTGTTCATCCATTCCATCTATTGTAATATATTCTGGTGTCCACAAACACACGAAATGAGAACGAGTCATTAAATGTAAACCTGATAACTCTTGTTTGATATTTTCCAAGGATGGTGCCTTAACTATAAAATATTTTATAACAATTTGTATTATACAAAAAATTTGGATAACTGAATATTTAAATTAACATCTTTATGATAACATTATATATATATATATATATATATATATATATATATATATATATATATATATATATATACTTGCCTTCGCTATCTATAAACGAAGCATACTGCAGAAGTGGTTGTATAGTCATGATGATCTTTTCACATAATTCGGTTCTAATATCCGAATAATTATTAATGGTCCAACGTGCATCATCCAGTATTCCACCAAATTGAATAAGTAGTCTATCCCAGATTTCAAAGTAGGGTAGTGTTAAAATTTGACATTCATTTAAGATCATCTACAAAAATTACATTTAAAATAATTAATTTTTAACTATAAAGAAAATATACATACTTTAGTTAAATTAACTAAAAATAGCATATGGTCATAATTTGGTGAAGGGTTTAGAAGAGGTGTTAAGACATTCGTAAGAAATGCTTTTGGTTTTATCACACGTAGATGTTTGGTAGATCCTAAAATCTGAATAAACAATAATTACAATTTAAATATATTAAATATAATTGTACTTTTAAATAAATTATGTACTATGCTCTATTTAGGATAAAAGTAAACCACTCTTGCCTATATAAACTAGTTTGCCGGACACCATTAGTTCTCCTAGGTAACAGAATCGCTGGTCAATAGTCTATGATACCATCTTACATGCCCCTGAGGTGGGATGTGTCTATGAGTGAGGATGCACCGTTACTACTAGTTTTAGTCAGCTGAGTTGGATACTTTTATCCCGAATAGAGTATATTCTAACTAACTTATTTAAAATAAACATACCCATTGATGAAGGTTTTGCTTTTGGTCTATTGATAAATTTGAATCACAAGATAACCAAGTCATGTATTCTTGGTAAATATAAGAAGGATCCATGTATGAATGAATACTAACTAACCCTTGATGGAAACATGATCTCTTAGATTTAAATCCTTTAACTGGTAATCCACAAATACCGGTGACATATTGCGATATTAATAAATTCAACATTTTTTTTGGTTTTTGTATAATAAGCCAAATCAATGTGGACAACAATTCCTGTAAATAATTAATATTTCATAAAATAACATGAAACAAATTAAATTAAATTAAAATAATTATAATGTTTTCAACTATTTTGAAGGACTTACTCGTGGATCAATATTGTCATTAAACTCATTTTGTGCAATATAAAGTAATAGTTCATCAAAATCATCCGATGTATAAAATGTATAATCAGCGTAGTGGATAATAGCATGTTTTAGAATACACAATTTATCTTCTGCATCCAAGTGTTTCAGTCCTTTCAATATTACTTTTCCCATAGCTTCGGACACTAC
>JACXSJ010004696.1:0-11569 GCA_014851325.1 Pentalonia nigronervosa | reverse complement strand
TTTACAAGTTAATATCCAATGTTAAAAATCTAAAATTTCAAACTCGCATACAAAATTAATGCAACATTAAGGTGAATTTATTTATGTTTTTATAATTGGTAGAAAAACATTAAATTTTCAATATTTTATTACCAAGCAAAGACATTTATACCTATTAATATTTACAGAAAAAATAAAAAAAATAAAATCAAAAATGTTAGATATTAAGAAATTTTTTTAAAAATGAATTTCTAACTAAATTCCAGCTCACAAGAGAACATTACCGTTTTGTACATATAAGTATTGTGGCTATGTATTTTTGATGTTTTATTGATGGTATATGAAGAAATTAGTGAAAAAGAAAAAATGTTAACATTTTTAAAGATAAAAACTAAATAAAATCAAAAATTTTTAAGTAGGTCTAAAAGCATCAAAACATTTTGTGAACATATCAATCAAATAATACATAAATACATTTATATTAAATTTAATAATTTATTTAAAAGTAGAACTAAAATTAATGTTTTCATTGATCATTTTTATATCTAACTTTTAATTTTTAAATTAACATCATTAAATAGTTGTATAATATTAACTTGTATTTATCATATATTTTTAATGTTATATAAGTTTACTTAAGTATACAATATTTTTGAATTTAAAATTTTATAAAATACACTTAAGTAAAATGAAAACGTAATTTAAGAAAGTTATTTATGTTATTAGACAATTAATATTAAATAAGAATAAAATAGTTTTAACCACAAATTACGTTTACTTTTTTTTTATTGGTTTGGCAATAAAAGTTTCTTCCATATCATTTATGGTGCAATGTTCTTGAAATAATTTCAAACCTCGTTCATTTGCTAAATGAAGAAGACCAACAAATACAAGAGGTATTGAAAGTTCATCTCTATCATTAATCCGTAAATTTATTAACAAGTTTAAAAATGATAACTTTGAACTCCATTCACTATTGGGATCAGTTTCCTTTGAAAATAATTAAATAATTATGAATATAAGTAAAACAACAAACAACACCATTACGCATAGATAATAGAACTTACAACACATTCTTTGTCAATAATATCAGATATTTCTGTTTTTAATACTGCTATATCTATTTTTGATTCAGTTTTAATCTCAACCAGAGCATCTTCACCTTCAGGGTTCAACTAGAAAAAAAAGAATTTAAATTGAATTAATTGTTTTTACAGGTTAGAAATATATTATTATGATATCTACACCATTCACAACATATACTCTAAAAAATATATTTTAATAAATTGTTTTTATGTATTATGTTCATAAATTTGCCACAATGTACTTAAAATATTCTTCAATCTCTAAAACATCAATTTTTTGTAAAATAAAAAATTTACTCATTAATTCTATATTTTGTATATTATAAGAGAAACAATGAAATTAAAATACACACCAAATAATATAACTAACATCATATAAGTTATCTTAACTGAAATTTAGATGAAACAAATGTAATAGAAATTACCTCTCCAGATGCATCTAGTTTGCCCAATTTGTCATACACTTCATCACTTCTATTATCTAAATGTTCATTGTTTATATTATCAAATTTTATAGTTTCTGGTATCTCTGTAAAGCTATTGTCACAATCATCGATATTCTAAAAATATAATATTTATACATTTTTTAAAGAAATTTTCTTTAGAAATCATATGCAAATTTGAGGTTATATTTTCTATAATATTAAATTAAACTTATCAAATTTTAATTTGTACCTGTGAAGAATTTGAATTCTTGGACCATGTGTCGTTTTCTTGATTTTTTTTATATGAACACCAATCTGGGACGATTTGAATATATTGTGCAAAATTAGACCTTTAATTTAAACAATGAATATTAATTATGCATGGTTTGAAAAACCATTACTTTTTGAAATATATATATTTTTATCAGTAATAATAGTTGTGAATCACATATTTATTTTATTTAACATAAATAAAATAAGACAAACATAAAAAGAACATGTAAAATTATAATTCATAAACGACTGAGTGGATTATTAGTAGGGCTAGAAAGTTATAGTTGATAAAAAAGACAAGATATGCACGAAAATTTTTTAAAATAAGCATTAAAATTAAAATATGGCGGGTACTTGTTAGCTTTTGACATTTTATTGAACTGAAAAAATTGTTAAAAAAATATAAGCCATGACAATAACAATATCTACAATAAATAATATTAAGTTTTATCTTCAATACTTATTAAGATTTATTGTATAATATAAGATTATTGTATAGCGTAGAATTCTAGCTTGATCTACTATAAATGGAAAGCATATAGGACGATATAAAACTCTTACAACTTCCAAGCCCTAATCATTAGTCCTTAGAGCAGTGCTTCTAAATCTTTTTTTTATAACAACAACCTAAGTTAGATCTATGAAAATTGTGATACATTTAAAACAATTAATGGATTTTGAAAAAGTAATAATTTTAATATATATAAACTATTATATTAGAATTTAGATAAATAATTATTTTGGTGACACACATTACGGTAATAAGTGATGATACAGGACTAGTGTAACAGGACACATCGGTTGAGAATCACTGCTCTAGAGTATATATTTATTTATATAATTTGACAATATATATTAGTTATGGTTAGGTAGTTAAAAGAAAATAATGGTTATAACTTTATAAGAATTGTTTACTTACTCATATTTAACATCAGCAACAATTTCTTGTGTATTAGTTATATTGTCAAGTGGATCCCATTTACGCAGTGTACGAGGTAATATTTTTTCTTTACCTTGAACATTGTTTTTTAATATTTCAATTATTTCGCTCTCATCTAACCAATTTAATTTAACTCCCTTTTTCTTAACCTTATTGCGTTTTTTAAGAGTTTCAGAATGTCCAATATTATTTTGTGTACTTTCATCAATATTTTGATCAATGTTTGAAATAATATCTTTTCGTTCACCTATAAATAAGAATACATTAAATAATCATTTTACTATAGATATTATAAGAAATTTAAGAAATTTCAATTTAATTATATACAAATGTATTTTTTTCTTATTACTTGGAGTGCTTGATTTTAATGCTTTCGACATTGCTTGAGCTTTCCAGGCCTTTGGTCCATTCCAGTTAGCAAGAAGTTTAGGATTAAAAAAACTATAATCTCGATCAACATTGTCAATACACTCCAAAAGTCCATCAAGTCCATCAAGTACTGTTGTATTTTTATCATTTAAATTGGAATCTTGAATATACATTTATTTTTACAATTATTTTGAATATAAAATATTTTATAAAGTCCATGGATATCCAATAGTAATGAATATTACAAATTAAAAACTTAATTTGTTTATAAGAAGTGTATAACATTTTTTTTTTTACTTAAATAAGTTTTTATAAAACACAATGGTATCCATGGGCCATTAAGTGATTATTATTTATAAGTACCAAGTTTATTATTTTCAGATTTATTAGAGGCTATAGAGTCTTCAGAATTATTGTCTTCTAGAAATTGATGATTATCAGGATCAAAGCGATACTCAATACCATTTAATTGAACATCGTTAGAATTGTCAACTTTGTCACGTTCAGCTATAAAACCATCAAATTCAGGGCAGAGACTACCTTTCAAAAATTCATCTAAAATAATAATTATATTAGTATGTATTAAAATATTTTCTAACATAATAGTAAAAAAAAATAAAAAAATAGATAGCACTTAAATAAATGAAATAATTCATACCCATCATATCACAGAGATCTTTTTCAATTTCTATTGTTTCATCATTTTCTTTTTTTTCATCATATTCTTTTTTTTCGTCCTCAAAAGTTTTCATTTCTTCTGCAAAGCTTTTACCGTAGTACAACGATGAAAAATAGCGAGATGGACAATGAGTGAAAAATAATTCATTAGAATTAAAGTTGGAAATGCTATGATCTATTAGATCTGTATTGAAAATATTTTCATATTCATTTGGTCTACGTCTTAATTTTTCATTTGTAGTCAGCATAATTTTTTGTCTCTATAATTCATATAAATTATTTATTAAAAAAAAAAATATTATCAAACTTTGATAATAGTTTTCTTTAAATTACCTTTGATTTTTGAATTTTAGGTGCATTATCATCATCATTATTATCATCATTATCATAATTTATGGCTTTAAATTGTTCAACTAGTTTACTAGTTGTTTCTGACAAATTATCAACACGATAAGAATAAACTTTAGCTGTGGCTTCAAGATAGTCACTAATCTCTTGGAACTAACATACAAATAAAATTTCAGTAGATTAATAAGGTTTAAATGAATACAATCTGTAAATTTTTTACCGAGGTTACATCATTATCATCAGCAAATATTGAGCTTTTTTTTTTCTCCAACCAAGAATAGAAACATTCAATCATATCAATATCAAATGCATTGGAAACATTTATTTTCTAAAAAATAAATAAAAAAAGTTAATGTTTATAATCTTTAATAGTTCTGTTAATTATTAGTTCCTAAATGGATGTGATGTCCCTATGTGTTGTAACCACTTTATAAACATACAGCAAAGCAATCAGAAAAATCATTTTTGTATTGTGAGTTTTAAAATTATAATTTACCGGTTAGGTTTATCATCAACATTAAAGATAAGAATATTATGCATATTCTTATATTGTTTTGTAATTTTTAATTGGAAAGCCAGTTATAAATACTATGTTAAATATTTAAATTTTAAAATGCTCAACTCACTTAAAAATTAAAATAACAAAAAAAAAAAATCAATGACAGAATACATATAATATTCTTATCATAAATTTTTTTAATAGGTAAATTTACTTAAGTATTTATTAAAAATTATAATACTACATGGATTTTGCTAAATACAAATATTATGTTGTACATTGTTTAGAGAGAAAAATAATTTATATGGGTATTGTTATAAACTACAGATTTCTAGGAGCCAAACTGATATATTATATTAAATATATAAAAGGGTTCAGGGATATTGCCAAATAACAACAGATGTATTAATAAGAGGTACAGCACGATATTAATTAAAATAATATACAATGCAAGTAAAATGGGAAGATCACATAAAATGGGAGCCAGAAGACAGCATATTCAGATTTATCATAACCGTTGATTCCACAATAATGCCACTCACATACGATTTGTATAATTTATATTTTACTCATGTTTACTGTTAATAAATCTTGTTTTACTATTGAAATCACCTACAATATTTATTTAAAGAAATACTATCATCAGGATTTCTGGTAGATAGCACATAACAAAACTGGCGCAGTTGATAAAGTATTTTCAAGAAGACAACCGTCAAAGACACATGTTTGACAAAGAAAACCTGATCAGTAATTTAATGTCCTCTTAACTCTACAAGAAGTATAGCTAACTATAATATTACATAATGTATTGAATCATAGATCTAATTTCCTTAAATTGTAATGTAAGTTAAACTCAATTTGTTGGCTGTACGCTTTAAAATTACCTAAAAAGTATCAATCTACAAAACTGTTTGTTGTTTTTACAACTATTCATAATTTATGTACAAATACGTTTTTCAAGGAAGTGACATCAGCTATTTTGATATTTATTAAAATGTCAAAATGTGTATAGAATATAAACCTAGTTATTATTTATTAATATTATTATAACCTTATTATTGTTTATCATAAACTAATCATGTATCTTTATATAGATATGTTATTCCTTATTATTTCATTAACTATTAATACTCAATTACATACAGTAAATGGTTTTTTACTGATCATACTTAAATAAAAAACAATGATTTTTTTTTTTTTTGTGCAGATCATGTTGGATACACAAATATATGTTTTTGAACATTATAAGTTTTAAATCCATCCCATCACCATAACATTAAAATTATAATTTTATGTTTCTGTAGACCATATTTGTTTCTAATTCATTATACATTGGTTTTCTTATTGTATATTTTCATTAAATCCATTCATTAGCCCTGTTTTTGTAAAATTGTCAATAGTACTACAGAGTACAGATATAGTTTGATAATAAGTATTAAGCGATTGTTAACAAAATATTAACGTGTTTACTTAAGGTTTAATTTTGTTTGTGTTTTTTAATTTAATAAGAGTGACGATAGTTTTTAATTCAAAATTATCATTAATTAGAAAATGGATAAAACTTTAAATAATAATTTTGTTTTTAGTCAATATTGTCACAAAGTAGTTGTAGAAGAAAAAATATTTCAAATTGATTAGCATGTTGTCTTTTTCACTTCAAAAAAGTCTACTCCTAAATAAACATTTGTTAATCAACTTTAACTGAAAATCAATCAGCAATATTCAAAGAACTTTGTTTAGCATTGTCTGCTTCAAACGGTATGTGCTATCGAGTGTTTGAGCAACACTTAGTTTTATTTACAGAGTCATTAACACACTCACAGCTCAGTTAACCGTTATAGAATGTTTATGCAACTCGTAATTAAGAGTATTATGGTCAGGAGGAATTTTTAATTATAATTATTTAAGGTTTTGAATGGAAGTATTTCACTCACAATGGGCACGGGCATGGGTTAAAGCCCTTAAAGGTGTATAGTTACATTTTATAATATATTTATAATTAAAAGACTTACGTTTCCAAAACACAAATTACGACATGTCTTTATCTTAAGAGATAACTGTTCAGTTGATAATTTTTTATGATGTTCATCATTATCGTCTGACGAATCGGATTGGTCATGTGACGTCTATACATGTTATAATAATATATAAACAACTTATTAATTTCAAGTTTAAAAAACTATATTTAATAAACCATATACATACCGATGCTTTGTTGTTTGTTTCCATTTCAGACAGATGTCCAACACTTGGGATCGAATTAATATCCTTCAGTAATATATTTTATGAAGAAAAAATAAAAGCCGTTTGGAGTTTTAAACGTTACAATGACACAAACTGCAAATAAACAATTACGTACTTATTATGTTGTCGATGTTTGACGTTTTCAAAAAAAATAAGAACCAACAGTCCACTGTTAACACATAAACATAATAACGAGAATTAGTTGGCAATAACGAGACAGCCCTTCGCTTTCATTGGAACAAATACGACTATTACTTACATGCTGTGCGTCTGTGACCTGTTTCTGTGATTTAGTATTTGACCACAGTTATAGATTCAGAGTGCAGTCTATAACCACAGATTAAAATAATACAACATTATTTAATCTGTACTACAAGCGTATATTTGGCAGTTTTCCCACCATGTGCGAAATTCTGCGAATCGATGATTATAATGGATAAGTCACAAAGAACTTTGATATTACTTTTCTTAATATGCACGGTTTTACTACGGAATATATGAAATCAGAATGGACACCTCGGCCGCCCGAAAAACAACCCGCCATATTGAATACCCAGCATCAGATTGACCATAAATTCAATATTAATGTTTTTTAAATTTTATGTTGCATTTGGTGACACTGTTGTAATGATGTTTACAGTTTACATTCGGAATTCTGATTAACTATTTACCGCCGTTTATCTATATGGAACTTATAATGTTTTGTCGTTTTGAAAATTGTTTACTTGCATTACTGTTTTTTTTGAATTTTGCACAATGGAGTTTTTTGTTAATGGACGGGACATTCAGTATTCAAAATGTTGTTTGATCAATTGTAAAAGTTACATTTTGAATAAGGATACCATAAATTTTTTACTTTCCCAAAAGAACCTGCTAGGTAAGTAATATCTTTGTTAATATCTATTTACATTTTATTTAATTAGTTCCCGTTTTGAATAGCCAAAGTTAATAGTTCATTAATACTTATGTTTCTTTCATCAAAATTAAACCACAGTTACCTACTTATTATAAATTGATTTTTAATATGGTTATTAAAATAATAAATTACTTATTCCAAGTACTTATGTATTGATGTATTGTGAAAATAGGCTGAAGCCAGATGTTGTACTACATTGTTTGATGCTATGAAATTTGAGTGTGTTGATGAACCAAAGTATAATGATGCTCCTGAATATATCACTTCAAACTTCATGCCATTATCATATTCAACACCTGGCATGTCTTATAAATTATATGATTGTAAATACAATAAATTCTCACTTATCCTTAGTTAACACAATAACCTATTCCCCCGGATAATAATTTTATTCTAGTTTTTCTTAAAGTCTTAATTGGTTTAAAAATCTAATATTTGTTGAATTAATTTCTCTTTGTTGAAAATTAATTTTATTTTGCATAAATGTTAGGGATAATTAATAACTTGTGTGGAATTGTATATTTTAATTTTTACAGGTTCCTCAGCTCGTTTTTCGATAAACTCACAAAGACTATCTGATGCATCAATATCAATGGATATTGAAACAAGTGTTATGCGTATAGAAACACCAAGTTATTTGAACTCTCTGAAAAGTTGATCTTCAGGAAAAACTCAAAGAAAGTGAACGAGTTGAGGTGAATTGACAAATAGTAAATGAACCTAACAATAAATTAGATATTTGTCTGGAAACATGTAAAGAATACTTATCATCTATCCATTTTATGATTGTCAAATCTCAATTCAAGAATAAGGAAAAAAAATATCGAGGATTTGGGTATTCTAATGAAATTAAGCAACTTGCTTTAAGTATTTATTTTCTAAGTCCAAGAGTTTATAATTTATTGCACAATTCTCTATCCCATCCTACCAGTCAAACACTTAGGTGAGTAATTTCAAAATACGAAATAAATCCTTGTCTAAATGATTTTCTTTTTAATTTTATATCATTTAAAATAAGTAGTTTTAAACCTGAGGCACTAAATTGCATACTTTATACCAATGAAATGGCTTTAAAAACAAATTTATTTTATAATGTCTCTAAAGACAAAATTATAAGTTTTCATGAATCAAATTCTAGTAAAAAGTACGAACCTGCCAAATATGCTTTCGTCCTTATGCTTAGAGGAATAAATAAAAATTTTGATAATAACCAATTGCTTATTTTCTTTTTTAAGTATCTGTACCGGTACTAATATGAAAGACATAATTATGTTAATAATTTGTTGCCTCCAGAATATTAAACTTAATATCAAAGCTTTTGTTACTGATCAGGGCACAAATTTTGTAAGTTTATCTAAAAGCTTTTATGTTTCTCTCAAAAAGCCATATTTGTAAGTAGATAGAAAACAAATTTTGTTCATTTTTGACCCACCTCATTTTTTGAAATCTATTCGGAACATGTTTTTTAAAACATGAATTTAAAATTAATGGTTTAATAGTAACTAAAACACATATTGATTCTTTTTATAATTATGACTCTGAAAATAATCTTCACTTGGCTCCAAAATTAAAACATGCACACATTCAACCAGAATATTTGAAAAAATAAAAGTTTATTTAGCTGCCCAAATTTTTAGTATATTGTTGCTTCTGATATGTCAATGACTTTAAAGTCTGGTATTTTACCGTCCAGCCCTAAATTCACTATTGATTTCATCAGCGATATGGACAAATTATTTGACATATTCAATTCTTTTAAGGCACCCAAACTTAAAGAATTTAATATACCATTTAAAAATACCGAATTACAAATTAATCATTTAAATAAAATGGCTGAAGTTTTTAGGAACATGAAAGTTATTAATAAGTTTAATGGATATTATATTAATATTACTAATGAAATGAATTTTATTAATGATTGGTTGATTTCAATATCTTTATTAAAAATGCTGTTGAATTTCTTAATTCATTTAAAGAAATAAATTATGTTCTTTATACTAGGGGCCTAAATCAAGATAGTTTGGAAAATTTATTTTATCAGTTTTGCTAACAGTATGAAAGTAATTTAAATTTTACACTAATTAAATTTTCTAGGTCATTTCCAAACATTTTTTGCACTAATTATTTCAAACATTCTCCAGGTGCAAATTGCATTAAAGATTTAGATGGAATTTTAGGTTCAGATCTACCACAATCTGAAAAAAATCCTTAATTTTGAAAGATTGGATAAAAATCTTTTTAAATTTAAATGTATTTGCATTGATACAGTTGATTATAGACAATTTGACATTCCAGAACAGAATGTATTAAATTATATTTGTGGTTATTTAATGAGGGAATGGTTAGAAAAACATATTTGTCAGGTTTGTACAAATTATGTGTATTATCAAAAAGAGTTAAACCAGTCATTTTTATCGAGTTTCTGCAATGCATACCCTACTGGAGGCCACTCAATGTTTGGAAATTTAATGATGCCTCATGATGACTTTTATAATTTTGTATCTGAATTAGAAAATATTTTTATTGACAACTTCTCTTTCTTCTCTTTCTTCTTCTAAAAGACCGCGTGGGTACCAAATTGAAGCAACAAATGAGTAATTTACCTTTTAATCATCTCTGTGAATCTTTTAATAAAATTTTTTTGATTAACTTATTTATATGATTTAGAATTTTTTTAGTAATAACATTTTTAAACAGCTTTAGTTTTGGGGAAAAAATAAAAAGATAGAAAATTGATCATTCTGACACATTTGTCACACACACACACACACTATTTTTTTTATATCCCAATAAAACATTTATTAATATCAAGTGATCCATAAATTGTGTCAATACTTATTATTTGAAATTTAAGCTTAAAAAAAAAATAATCTTATATAATTTGATGTAATTTTAAAACATTTCTGAATAAAAATATTTTTTTAGGTACCTACCTAAAAAAACTTACCTACCTTTTATTGTTATCATTTTTTAACTTTTTTGAATGAGACCATACATTTGAAATCCATTTTCTTTTTAGTATTTCATTTAAATATAAATTTTTGTCAAGTAATAATTATTTATTGTTATGATGAGAGGAATAGTGAACCAACATTTTGAGGAGTACCCCTGCACCACTTTATTCTGCTCATCTAAACTGCAAATACTTATAACTACTTGACAGAAATTTAATTTTAAAAAAAATGAAATACTTATAGAATATGGATTTAAAAAAATGAAATACTCAAAGAATAAGGATTTAAAAATGTATTGTCTCATTCAAAAAAGTAAAAAGTTTAAAAATGATAAGGATAAAATTCAATATTTATGTATTGAATATACTATGATATACTACTAAAAATATTATGTTTCAGAGTATGATATTAAAAACGTATGTTGAATTCTAAAATAGTAAAATATAGGTATTATATAAGTATTTTAGAAACTTAAAGAACTTTCCGAAATTATGAGTATGGACACTATGATTGTATCATTGTATATTTATAGTGGTTTTTTTTAACAATAAATATATGATATTTTAGATGTTTAAGAAGACAAACAATTATATTTTTAAAATATATTATTTTCTTTATTGTATTCAATTTTGAAATAAAAATTAAACTATTATTATTAGATAGATTACTTGGTTACTCTTTGTATTGCTTGTTTATAGAATAAATAACTACTTAATAATGAATTATGTTTATTTGTATCCCAGAAGTGTCACCTATATTCTTTAATTCATTAAAATCTAGTATTGATTTATAGTTTTGGTATATTTGGCTTACACCAATATTGTACAATAATTATATAAAATATAGTACAGAAAAAAAA
>JACXSJ010004695.1:0-11342 GCA_014851325.1 Pentalonia nigronervosa | reverse complement strand
TCATAGTCTTCAAAATTTAAATTATCCATACCATAGTCATAATAGTCTACCTCATCATATGATATTTCTTCGTTTTCATTAACAATACTATTTACATAACTCGCAGATGCCGATATTGTGTCCTTTTTGATATTAGATGTCTTTGATGGAAATATTGAAAATGGAGAATCTTAAAATTAAATACAAAATAAATAGTACATACATATTATATAACTATTTCTTAATTTTTAAATATATATTTAATTTTTTAATCTCTTCATTTCATAAAAAAAGTATACTCATTTTTATTTCAGTGAATTTGTAATAATATATAATATAAGCATATGCGACAAGTGGATGAAGAGCATGACAAAATAAAAACTCATTAAAGTGATAAAAGAAGCTCACAGAAAAAACTCACTCTTTGAAAACACCTTCAATTATCTATGTTTATTATTATCATAAGAAAATTTCAGCATTAAATCCAAGCAATTCTTAAACTTAAGGGAGGAGATTTCAAATCAATATCATTTTTTTTCTAGTATTCCATAACATAGGTTAGTAAGTAAAAAATGTATTTTGGTATTTCAAGTCATTTTTACATTTTTTGAGATTTTTTAGGACATTAAAACCTCAGCCCTACTTATAACTAATCATTTAATTTTAAAGAAAAAACAATTTGGAGAATGGAGTTGTTTTAAGGTTAATAATTAAATATAAGAATAATAAGAATAATAAATTATTATTATTATGAAAAATCATAAGGATTAATAATTTACATAAACAATTGTATGAATTGATTGATACAAGCTAAGCATGAAAATAATATTGAGATGGTAATAACTAATAAGTGGAGGCAAGGTAACAAAATAGTTTAAATTTATGTGAAAATATCATAATTTATAAGTTATATAAAACAATATAAACTAATAAAGTCATGATATTTCATCACGATTATGATAAACATACTTATAATATAATATCATATAATCTGTAATATTTTGATAGTTACTTCCTTCAAACCAAAAAATTTACCATATTATGTAGACAAACTACAAACTAATAAACACAATAAAAGTATAAGAATAAATAAGTAATATACTATACAGATTGTTACCTTTAAGGTGTACACCTCCTTTATCAATGTAAATAAAATATTTTAACATGTTTATGGATTCTTCTATATTAGTTGTACCTAATTTTTTATAATCTGGATGATTCAATAGACAATTCTTTAATGCATTAACACCTATCATCTAAAAACCAATTAGAAAATATATTATAAAAAAATAATAATTGTCAATGTTGTCAGTAAAACAATAAAACTTACTTCTGAAGTATTACACAGATTTTCTACACAATTTCTAAGGTTTTGTGTTACAGTACCAATAGGTTTTGAGTCGATACATTTGATTTTAACATGATCGTGACCGCGAGCACTGTTTTCATACCCAGTAGTCGCATAATCATGTCTAAGAGTGCTGTATTTATATTTAGGAGCGCTATGTTCAGTTCTACGTTTGTTGTAATTGTAACTACGAGATTTAAAATTGTCAGACTTGAGCGAGTGATTATGATTCGAGTGACCATTTCTCTCAGAGGAAATATTTCTTCTAGGACGTTGATTTTTTGATTTTTGTTTAATAACAAGTTCTCTAATATGTGAAGTTTTTTTATCAACAATAAGTGTAATGAAAGAACTCAAATTTGGGTTTGACGGTATCTAAAATAAAATAATATCAACTATAAATAACATGCGCCTAATTTAATTTAATAATTAATAAAATATTCAATTAAACTATTTAATAAGTTTGAAATTTGTATTTAATATATTGTAATAATTTACTAAAACCATCAGTGTCATATTTAATGATTTGGTGGTTCACCCCTCCTAGCAACTGAAATTATTATTCCTTTCCCACTCTCATAAGACAGTTAGAAGTAATTTACTAAAGGGAATTTCTGTCGACCCTGTTTTAAGGTCCCTACACACTGTAAAGGTGGCGGCAAAATTCTATTATCTTGGTGGTGGTGCCATGCGGTCGGTAAATTGTATCCTGCTGCACTATATTGCCACCACCGCTACTGCTGCAGTGTGTCAAGGACCTTGTGTGAGAAACATATAGGTACAATTTAATATTACAATATTTTAGTTACTTAATAGTGTATGAAAAACAAATGAAGCAATAGTGCTATAATTGTATGAATGAGTCTATCTAGATATTTAATTATCCTTATGGTTTATTTATAATCTGTACAGTATAGCAGGAGCAACCACGTGTCAACAAATATAATAGTCACTATTTTAAGACATTTCAAACCATAAACTAAATACATGACAACATTTCCAAATAAAACGGTAGGACTTTGGTTAGCTGAATTTAATTATTGTTAAACGATTTTGATTTATTAAGGAGACACTACACCCATATGTGTTGTGTACGTCTTACAAAGGTACAACATTGCAAATTTGTGTTCAGAAGTTCCAATTGTGGATGATAATATTTAATAATAGAATCGATTGACTTACAATTAAACATAAGATGAGAATATTATCTGTTTTTTTATATTTTAATTTTAAAGTGAGATAAGAGTATGTGAAATATCAGTTTAAAAATAATCATACCTTGTTTTACAATTAAAATATAAACAAAAAAACAAAATGTGATATCATTAAGTTCAATAATAGATAATCCACTCTAATATTAAAACTCAAAATATCAAAATTTAAACAAGGTTTATTTGGTATGTTGTTGTTTTACAAGAGAGAGACAAATCATATGGTTATGTGGGTCTGGTGTCATCTTAACATATTTATTATGTTTTAATTAAAACTAATATTCCAAAAAATGTTTATCTTATAAAATAATATACAAAAACTTCCTTAATACAGAAAAGGTACACAGAAAATTCAATTTTTACTTAAAAAACCATTTAAATTGAAAAAACAATCATAAAAATCACTTAGATTAAATTTAACTTGTCAATTAATCAAAATTAAAATCTAATTAAGGTCCATCATTACAGTTTTGCTAAATGATCAGGTCTAAATACAACTTTTTTGTGTAATGACTACAGTACCTTTAAAGAAAAATAAAGCTAATAACTAAATGTTTTGCAATTTTTAATAGATAATGTAATTATTTTAATTTATGAACTGTACCATAATATTCAAAACCCCAGTTAAGGTAGCTAAAAAAATTAATTCAACTCACTTTTAAAACATCATTCATATTTTCTAGTAACTCAAAAATAGTTTTGAAACCCAAGTGCTTATAAGGTAAATCACAACCTTCATAATTAGGATATTCATTTAATATTTGAGAAATTGTCATTTTAACCGGAGAACTAGTTAAAATGCTCCGTATAACCGTCTTTAAGTATTTTAAATCTGGTTGTTCCATGGTGAAGAAATGAAATACCTATAAAAAAAAATATTTATATATACATATATATGTTTCTAATTTTGTTATTGAAAGTTAAAAATATTTTCATATCCACAAATTTAAGTTATTTTTAAATTTCAACTATTTTTAACAGTAGCATAGTAATTTAAAGTAATATATTTTATACATTTTGAGAGATTTTAAAACTAAAGTAATTATAATCATTAGGTATAAGAAAAAAATAATTTATCTGAAAATATTGAATTGACAACGAATTATCCATAATCCCGTGAAGTCATTTATGTCTATCGAATGGGCAACTAATAATTCAGTATTTGTTAGTTCTAGACATGTATCTGTGAGTGCATTCACGTCATTTATATACGGATCGTAGAGGGATTCTCTCACACTAATAACCATTTACACTACTATACATTCACAAGATTGTGCGACACCGAAACAATATATGGATTGGGTTGCCAATAATTTACTTCTTAATAAATAGCTATAAACGGAGTCCTTAAGAGAGGCGGAGGAAGAGAGCAAGTTAATATTTTTCTTACACATTTCATGACAATATTGGATTCCTAATGGTACCTCTACACTTCTAAAAAGGTATATTCAATTTATTGGTCATGGCGGAATTCAATATGGAGTTCTTGTAGATTTAAAGTTTTTATCTACTTATTTTAATTAAAGAAATATTATTAATATAGACATATAGAACAACTAGATAGCCGATTATAATTTGTTATTGAAGCCGTATCAGCCTTATGCTTAAACAGCAATATTCACACTTTTATATGATAAACTGTTAATAACAATAAGACGTTTAGACATTTTTGTTTTTATCAATTAGCATTATCATATAAAAATGTAAACACTGCCATTTATGCAAATGGCTGGAACAAACTCAAAACATTACATGGAAGGCATATAGTAATTGGCTATTTAGATGTTCTCTATGTCTAACATAGGTGTTATCCAACATTGTAAATAAAAGTAACTTATCTATAATTAAATCTAAAGACATAAAAAAGAAACATCTCACATTAATTTATATGCCATTGATTTTCAAATAGTGGATTGAATGACGCACAAGTGATAGTAACTAATTATAAAATAGTAAGATAACTGTAATGATTGTACAAACCTTAAATCTGAAAAATGCCAAATCAACCAACGAACCAATATATAATGTTGTACCTATTTGGACATACCAACACAATATCTAAAAAATATTAAAAACATTAAACATTAAATCGGTGCATGCATTTTTATTTCATTGTAATACTTATTTCAATCCGGAACAAATGACAAAACGCTGATTTTTGTCAAAAACAGCATTGAAGGTCGTACTCGGCGGATATAATGTACGAACTAAAATACTCATATAGTTACTTGCTTATAACACTAATAGGCTGTAAGCTGCAAAACGGATAATGATGTTTTCACGTGGATAAGTGTTGAAATATCAAAAATTCGTTGCTATTATCTATTTTAAATCGGTTTGACAGATATTTCATAACACATAGTCCGATAGCGAATAGTAAATACGTACTGATGATATGATAATCGGAGACAGAAAAATTAAAAACAGTGGAAACGCCGAAGATCCCATTTGGAAATCTGCACCGACCATTGGACTGAGATACTACTGAACAAGTAAACAACCGCACGATGAATCAAGATATTCAAGGAGAAAATCGGAGTATATCGTAATGTATCGGTTCAATGTTGAGCGATACGTGTCGGTATGTACCGTTTCTGTATCGATACGCGTCGAATATTCCTTCTTGAAAATCTTGAATACCGTAGGAATCGCTGTTACCAGGTTTCTTCTCGCGGATTTATGTTAGTCCACGACCACAGTTATAGATAGAATTCTATCTACAACCGTGTCCACGACTATGATTCTAAGTGTTTGTCCGCCAAAATACAAACCATAGACGTTATACACAGCTATAGACCTACAGATAATAATTATTATAAATCGTGACACATAAATATAATAATACCACCGATTTATAAAAATATTTTAAAGTATTACCATATAACAATAATTTATATACATTATATGTGCATGGCATAATATTATTACGTGGATAATGACTACATAATGTTATAATGGGATTAATTAAAAACGTAAATATCATATTAAACATAATATGGAATATGGATACGGGGCATTGCCAAAAGTTTTAGATAATATTCAACAATATTATTAAAGATCACAGAAATTGACGTTATTGGCGGAAAATAAAAGAGTTTGGATTTCAAAATAAAGTTTAATTTAAATCAATTGTCACCTGTGAGCTATGAGTAAACCATAGTCTAAAATAATAATTAATATTATTATTTGATATTTATAATTGATACATAGGTACCTCATCGTTATGCTTCACTGATAGTGGAAAATTTATGATTCTACCCAGCCCCATCAGAGAATGTCTAAAGTCCTCAAATTTTAAACAAGCCGATAATATTTATTTATTTATTTATTTAGTTAATTTTAATTCTAGATAATAATAATATATTATCTAGTATCACCATTTTTTTCAGAAATACTTTAAAATATTTTTATAAATCGGTGGTATTATTATATTTATGTGTCACGATTTATAATAATTATTATCTGTAGGTCTATAGCTGTGTATAACGTCTATGGTTTGTATTTTGGCGGACAAACACTTAGAATCATAGTCGTGGACACGGTTGTAGATAGAATTCTATCTATAACTGTGGTCGTGGACTAACATAAATCCGCGAGAAGAAACCTGGTAACAGCGATTCCTACGGTATTCAAGATTTTCAAGAAGGAATATTCGACGCGTATCGATACAGAAACGGTACATACCGACACGTATCGCTCAACATTGAACCGATACATTACGATATACTCCGATTTTCTCCTTGAATATCTTGATTCATCGTGCGGTTGTTTACTTGTTCAGTAGTATCTCAGTCCAATGGTCGGTGCAGATTTCCAAATGGGATCTTCGGCGTTTCCACTGTTTTTAATTTTTCTGTCTCCGATTATCATATCATCAGTACGTATTTACTATTCGCTATCGGACTATGTGTTATGAAATATCTGTCAAACCGATTTAAAATAGATAATAGCAACGAATTTTTGATATTTCAACACTTATCCACGTGAAAACATCATTATCCGTTTTGCAGCTTACAGCCTATTAGTGTTATAAGCAAGTAACTATATGAGTATTTTAGTTCGTACATTATATCCGCCGAGTACGACCTTCAATGCTGTTTTTGACAAAAATCAGCGTTTTGTCATTTGTTCCGGATTGAAATAAGTATTACAATGAAATAAAAATGCATGCACCGATTTAATGTTTAATGTTTTTAATATTTTTTAGATATTGTGTTGGTATGTCCAAATAGGTACAACATTATATATTGGTTCGTTGGTTGATTTGGCATTTTTCAGATTTAAGGTTTGTACAATCATTACAGTTATCTTACTATTTTATAATTAGTTACTATCACTTGTGCGTCATTCAAGCCACTATTTGAAAATCAATGGCATATAAATTAATGTGAGATGTTTCTTTTTTATGTCTTTAGATTTAATTATAGATAAGTTACTTTTATTTACAATGTTGGATAACACCTATGTTAGACATAGAGAACATCTAAATAGCCAATTACTATATGCCTTCCATGTAATGTTTTGAGTTTGTTCCAGCCATTTGCATAAATGGCAGTGTTTACATTTTTATATGATAATGCTAATTGATAAAAACAAAAATGTCTAAACGTCTTATTGTTATTAACAGTTTATCATATAAAAGTGTGAATATTGCTGTTTAAGCATAAGGCTGATACGGCTTCAATAACAAATTATAATCGGCTATCTAGTTGTTCTATATGTCTATATTAATAATATTTCTTTAATTAAAATAAGTAGATAAAAACTTTAAATCTACAAGAACTCCATATTGAATTCCGCCATGACCAATAAATTGAATATACCTTTTTAGAAGTGTAGAGGTACCATTAGGAATCCAATATTGTCATGAAATGTGTAAGAAAAATATTAACTTGCTCTCTTCCTCCGCCTCTCTTAAGGACTCCGTTTATAGCTATTTATTAAGAAGTAAATTATTGGCAACCCAATCCATATATTGTTTCGGTGTCGCACAATCTTGTGAATGTATAGTAGTGTAAATGGTTATTAGTGTGAGAGAATCCCTCTACGATCCGTATATAAATGACGTGAATGCACTCACAGATACATGTCTAGAACTAACAAATACTGAATTATTAGTTGCCCATTCGATAGACATAAATGACTTCACGGGATTATGGATAATTCGTTGTCAATTCAATATTTTCAGATAAATTATTTTTTTCTTATACCTAATGATTATAATTACTTTAGTTTTAAAATCTCTCAAAATGTATAAAATATATTACTTTAAATTACTATGCTACTGTTAAAAATAGTTGAAATTTAAAAATAACTTAAATTTGTGGATATGAAAATATTTTTAACTTTCAATAACAAAATTAGAAACATATATATGTATATATAAATATTTTTTTTTATAGGTATTTCATTTCTTCACCATGGAACAACCAGATTTAAAATACTTAAAGACGGTTATACGGAGCATTTTAACTAGTTCTCCGGTTAAAATGACAATTTCTCAAATATTAAATGAATATCCTAATTATGAAGGTTGTGATTTACCTTATAAGCACTTGGGTTTCAAAACTATTTTTGAGTTACTAGAAAATATGAATGATGTTTTAAAAGTGAGTTGAATTAATTTTTTTAGCTACCTTAACTGGGGTTTTGAATATTATGGTACAGTTCATAAATTAAAATAATTACATTATCTATTAAAAATTGCAAAACATTTAGTTATTAGCTTTATTTTTCTTTAAAGGTACTGTAGTCATTACACAAAAAAGTTGTATTTAGACCTGATCATTTAGCAAAACTGTAATGATGGACCTTAATTAGATTTTAATTTTGATTAATTGACAAGTTAAATTTAATCTAAGTGATTTTTATGATTGTTTTTTCAATTTAAATGGTTTTTTAAGTAAAAATTGAATTTTCTGTGTACCTTTTCTGTATTAAGGAAGTTTTTGTATATTATTTTATAAGATAAACATTTTTTGGAATATTAGTTTTAATTAAAACATAATAAATATGTTAAGATGACACCAGACCCACATAACCATATGATTTGTCTCTCTCTTGTAAAACAACAACATACCAAATAAACCTTGTTTAAATTTTGATATTTTGAGTTTTAATATTAGAGTGGATTATCTATTATTGAACTTAATGATATCACATTTTGTTTTTTTGTTTATATTTTAATTGTAAAACAAGGTATGATTATTTTTAAACTGATATTTCACATACTCTTATCTCACTTTAAAATTAAAATATAAAAAAACAGATAATATTCTTATCTTATGTTTAATTGTAAGTCAATCGATTCTATTATTAAATATTATCATCCACAATTGGAACTTCTGAACACAAATTTGCAATGTTGTACCTTTGTAAGACGTACACAACACATATGGGTGTAGTGTCTCCTTAATAAATCAAAATCGTTTAACAATAATTAAATTCAGCTAACCAATGTCCTACCGTTTTATTTGGAAATGTTGTCATGTATTTAGTTTATGGTTTGAAATGTCTTAAAATAGTGACTATTATATTTGTTGACACGTGGTTGCTCCTGCTATACTGTACAGATTATAAATAAACCATAAGGATAATTAAATATCTAGATAGACTCATTCATACAATTATAGCACTATTGCTTCATTTGTTTTTCATACACTATTAAGTAACTAAAATATTGTAATATTAAAATGTACCTATATGTTTCTCACACAAGGTCCTTGACACACTGCAGCAGTAGCGGTGGTGGCAATATAGTGCAGCAGGATACAATTTACCGACCCGCATGGCACCACCACCAAGATAATAGAATTTTGCCGCCACCTTTACAGTGTGTAGGGACCTTAAAACAGGGTCGACAGAAATTCCCTTTAGTAAATTACTTCTAACTGTCTTATGAGAGTGGGAAAGGAATAATAATTTCAGTTGCTAGGAGGGGTGAACCACCAAATCATTAAATATGACACTGATGGTTTTAGTAAATTATTACAATATATTAAATACAAATTTCAAACTTATTAAATAGTTTAATTGAATATTTTATTAATTATTAAATTAAATTAGGCGCATGTTATTTATAGTTGATATTATTTTATTTTAGATACCGTCAAACCCAAATTTGAGTTCTTTCATTACACTTATTGTTGATAAAAAAACTTCACATATTAGAGAACTTGTTATTAAACAAAAATCAAAAAATCAACGTCCTAGAAGAAATATTTCCTCTGAGAGAAATGGTCACTCGAATCATAATCACTCGCTCAAGTCTGACAATTTTAAATCTCGTAGTTACAATTACAACAAACGTAGAACTGAACATAGCGCTCCTAAATATAAATACAGCACTCTTAGACATGATTATGCGACTACTGGGTATGAAAACAGTGCTCGCGGTCACGATCATGTTAAAATCAAATGTATCGACTCAAAACCTATTGGTACTGTAACACAAAACCTTAGAAATTGTGTAGAAAATCTGTGTAATACTTCAGAAGTAAGTTTTATTGTTTTACTGACAACATTGACAATTATTATTTTTTTATTATATATTTTCTAATTGGTTTTTAGATGATAGGTGTTAATGCATTAAAGAATTGTCTATTGAATCATCCAGATTATAAAAAATTAGGTACAACTAATATAGAAGAATCCATAAACATGTTAAAATATTTTATTTACATTGATAAAGGAGGTGTACACCTTAAAGGTAACAATCTGTATAGTATATTACTTATTTATTCTTATACTTTTATTGTGTTTATTAGTTTGTAGTTTGTCTACATAATATAGTAAATTTTTTGGTTTGAAGGAAGTAACTATCAAAATATTACAGATTATATGATATTATATTATAAGTATGTTTATCATAATCGTGATGAAATATCATGACTTTATTAGTTTATATTGTTTTATATAACTTATAAATTATGATATTTTCACATAAATTTAAACTATTTTGTTACCTTGCCTCCACTTATTAGTTATTACCATCTCAATATTATTTTCATGCTTAGCTTGTATCAATCAATTCATACAATTGTTTATGTAAATTATTAATCCTTATGATTTTTCATAATAATAATAATTTATTATTCTTATTATTCTTATATTTAATTATTAACCTTAAAACAACTCCATTCTCCAAATTGTTTTTTCTTTAAAATTAAATGATTAGTTATAAGTAGGGCTGAGGTTTTAATGTCCTAAAAAATCTCAAAAAATGTAAAAATGACTTGAAATACCAAAATACATTTTTTACTTACTAACCTATGTTATGGAATACTAGAAAAAAAATGATATTGATTTGAAATCTCCTCCCTTAAGTTTAAGAATTGCTTGGATTTAATGCTGAAATTTTCTTATGATAATAATAAACATAGATAATTGAAGGTGTTTTCAAAGAGTGAGTTTTTTCTGTGAGCTTCTTTTATCACTTTAATGAGTTTTTATTTTGTCATGCTCTTCATCCACTTGTCGCATATGCTTATATTATATATTATTACAAATTCACTGAAATAAAAATGAGTATACTTTTTTTATGAAATGAAGAGATTAAAAAATTAAATATATATTTAAAAATTAAGAAATAGTTATATAATATGTATGTACTATTTATTTTGTATTTAATTTTAAGATTCTCCATTTTCAATATTTCCATCAAAGACATCTAATATCAAAAAGGACACAATATCGGCATCTGCGAGTTATGTAAATAGTATTGTTAATGAAAACGAAGAAATATCATATGATGAGGTAGACTATTATGACTATGGTATGGATAATTTAAATTTTGAAGACTATGA
>JACXSJ010004694.1:0-11578 GCA_014851325.1 Pentalonia nigronervosa | reverse complement strand
GGGGTTATAAATTATTTGTTCTCTGTGGAGTAAAAGGTTACGCCTACAATTTTGAAATTTACACGGGTAACGAAAACAATTCTGTAGAACGCCAGCAAATGCTTGAACCTGACTTAGGTGCAACAGGTAATGTCGTAGTTAGACTTTCGAGAGTGATACCGAGAAATGAACACCATAAATTATACTTCGACAATTATTACACGTCAATTCCAGTTATGGTGTATTTAAAAAAATTAAGTATACACACAGTAGGGACGTTTAGGAGGAATAGATTTCCCGATATAGCGCTTATGCCTGAAAAAGAAATGCTAAAAAAACCTTGAGGAACATATGATGAATGTTTAACAGTAGTCGATGGTGTACCAATTACAACAGTGTTGTGGAAAGACAATAAAATTGTAAATGTTACCTCCACTTTTATTGGTGCCCTCGAACCAACCAAAGTACGTAGATACGATAAAAAACAAAAAAAAAAAAAATGTAGACGTCGAGAGGCCAAAAATTATCGAAGTCTATAATAAGCACATGGGCGGTGTTGATCTGATGGATTCATTGATAGGACGGTACAAAATAATAATGAGATCAAAAAAATGGTACATAAAAATATTTTATCACTTATTAGATATGACGGTCATGAATTCATGGCTAATGTACAAAAAAATTACTAGCAATACAATGCCATTGGCCAAATTCCGAGAACATTTATCTGTAACTCTTATGCAAAGTGGAATCGCCAAACGAGGAAAAGGCAAGCCCTCAAATTCATTTGAAATACAAGAAAATATTAAAAAAAAACGAACATAAACACCATGTGCGCCGTTTGATGAGATAAGAAGATATTGTCTAGAACATTGGCCAAACTATGAACAGCAAAGACGGGTGTGCAAAATGCCAAAATGCAAATTTCAGTCGTTCACAAAATGTTCCAAATGTTTGTATATTTATGTTACAATAACGATAGAAACTGTTTTGTTGATTTTCATTGTTCTTAGTTAGATAACATAAAAAATACAAATTCAAAGTATATGTAAAAAGTTAAGATGTAAAATAAAGTATTGTTAGTATCATAATTATATTGTCGTTGTATTTTAATATTTATATTTATCATAGTACCTATTCAAAAGAAAATGTAGGTAATTCAACCGGGTTTCGATTAGGTATTGTAACTGCATGCAAGTGCATATATGCATTATACACTTAAATCCTTAGATCTACCGGGAAAAAATATTTTTATTTTTTTTTATGATTTTTCCTAAAATTATTGAATGGAACTATATAACATATAACATATAATTTTTTTAGCAAAAAAAAAAAGTCATGCAGTGTAGGGTTAAAATTGTCTCAATTTGTTATCAAAATATTTAAATATAACTTAAAACATTAACAACTAAAAACTATGATTAAGATAACACCACAGGGGGTGGCACGGCATACCCGACATCCCTTATGCGCCCATCTATAATTTTCATGTGTGTCATTTAGATATAACCCAACTAATATCATTATTAACAGACTATCTACCTTAAATACAAAATAATTTGCAAATTTTAGTGGTTTTAATGAATTTTGTCAAAATTTGAGCTTTAAATTGCTTGTAAAAAAAATCATGCCTATGCATTTTTTAAAAAACTAATGAGGGACCTGGCATTACAATTCTAAGCTTTTTGAACCAATAAAAAATTTTTATTGACAATAATTTACAATCAAATGAATAAGCATTAAAAATGTCTCATAATATGCCTATAGCCTATGCCTATAACTTAAAATAAGTCAAAATATTTTGAAATGTTATTATGTACAAAAAATTTTAACATAAACTTTTGGCAAAAATGCCATGAATTGACAATTTGTTTTTTTTTAATTACAAAAAAAAAAAAAAACAAAATTAATTTTGTCAAAAACTGGTTTTGCATACAAATTCCAGTTTTTTATTTTTTGCAACGTTATGAAAATTACTAACATTTTTAATTTTGATCTCTCAAATGTACTAATTAGATACACTTTTCCGCCAGACCAAATACTGAAGCATTATCTGGACTTATTATTTAAACATACACAAAAAATCTAAAATAAATTTATAAAAAAAAAAATTGTAAAATCAGCACATTCATTGCTCCGTTCATATCTAAAAAGTTTTAAAATTGCTATAACTACAACATATTATATAGTAATTTACTTTAAATTTTCAAGATTTTTTTACTAAAAAATAAAAATCGTAGATATCAGTCATAATTGAAATGAAAAGTAGTTTTATTTTCAAATATATATATAAGTAATCACAAAGACGGGAAAAATAATTTGGACATTTTTTGTAAATATTTTAAGTCAACATTTTTTTTTTATTTTTGAGCTGCTACAAAAAATAAAATTTATTTAGACAAAAACTATTTTCCATATAGGTAATCATTACCATTTTTCACAAAAAAAAAAAAAAAAAACAGATTGTAAAATTTCAACGTATTTATTGGCCCTCAAGTAAAAATCTAAAAACAAAATTAAGTCTTTGTAAATTTTATTGAATGACAAACTACGACATCAATTACTGAACTTTATTTTTACAAGACTTACGATTACTAATATTACGACAATACAAAGTATCCAATAAGTCAGCGATTAATATGTTATTTATTTTAATTTTTTTTTAGAAATAGAAAAGAAGGCAGGTATTCCAAAAAGTGCAAAAAAGAGAAAACCAGTAAATACTATGCAAACCGTGTATCCTCAAAGATAACTATAAGTGTATTCTGGGCCAGGACATGACGTATATGAAGATATGTTTCATACAGAGTTTGTGGTAGATAAACTTATGGATGGATTATTATATACAGGTAGATCTCTATTTAGGGATAATTTTTATAACAGTGTGAAATTATCTAGAAACTTGTTGATAAAGAAAGTATACATAACGGGAACTTTAAAGTCGAATCATAAAAATAACACTATAGATGTCATCGGACAAAAATTAAAAAAAGGCAAAAGTATTTGTAGATATACGAGTGATGGTATTTGTGTCATAAAATAGAAGGACAAATGTGACGTTTTAATGATTAGTTCTGAATTTCCTCATGAATTGATTGAAATTAATATAACAAAAGAAGTAAAGAAAAAACCTATTTCCATAAAAAAGTACAATGAAAACATGTCAAGTACAGATAGGTAAGATCAAATGTCCTCATATTATCCATTTTAAAGAAAAACTCTTAGATGGTATAAAAATATTGGCTTACATTTTATGCACTTGTTATTAATAAACTCATATTTTTTGTATAACAAACATGTTAAAAAAATATCATTGTATGACTACTGGCTAAAAAAATATCATTATATGACTTAGGCTTTTGGCATACAAGGATTATTGCCTGATAACCAAAATATTGCAGTCAATACTAAAAAAAAAATTATGATACTCATTTACCAGAAAAGGTTCAAAAAAAAAAAATAGTAAAAAAAATATATGTACAAAAGATGCAAGTATTGTTATTCACAGGGAATTCGTAAGGATATTATATATTTTTGTGCTGAGTGTCAAGATTGCCCTGGCTTATGTTTAGAAGGTTGTTTTAAAGATTTTCACAAATCAATTTAGTCTATTCATATATTATAATTTTTTTTTTTTTTTTTTTTTGGTGGTTTCTATTACTTTATGTATTTATTTTATGTTTTTCTTGTATTGAAGTCACAATATTATTGTGTTGTTATTATATTATTAAAGTTTTCGAAGTATTCAAAGTATTTAAAGTTAGTTGTTATGCTATAATAAAAATTTTTAAAAGTCAATAAAATATTATTTCATATTATATTTTAAAATTGTGTTATTTCTTTTATCCAACTTATAAAATATGACGACACGCAGTCATCAATGGTCATTAGGTAGTATACTATATCATATGGCAGATGACGACGCCTGATCGTCACGAATGTAATGTTATCAATATTTACGCGGCCGGGTAGGAGTGACCTCTAAAATATATGCAGATATGAATGTATTAATACTTAGCAATTTTAATTAAATTGTTATTAGAAAATCCAACAATCAATACTACATTACAATATCAACAATAAGTTAAAATGATCAATCAATAGTGTAAAAATAAAAACAGGCATGTGGACTAGAGGGGGGGGGGGCTATCTAGCGACAGCACTTTAACTTATGTATAATTAACTCATTTTTTATCTTAAACAATCATATACTAAATTTTATAAAAAAATAAAATAGGAGTATTTAAATTAAATAATTAATTTAACAAAACAATAATAGAAATAGAAGCCATCCAATTTTGAAATCCTACTAGTACTAGGTACTCACAGAATTTATTATTAACTTTAAATTAATTTTTGGATAATAAATTGTTTAAGAAATCACAGAATCAATGTCCCTTTCTACATCCACCTTTAATGTCTTGTGAAAAAATTGTAAAAATACCATAGCATAATTTAAGTGTTAAATGTATTATCTGATTAGTGACTACAGATTATAAAACAAAATTGATTCGTAGAGTTAGAAGTTACTAAAAAAAAATTGCAATATTTTATGTAACTTAAAATTACCTTTTTAACTTATTAATGGCAACATACATTTTGAGTAGGATCATTTTGATAATATAATTTATTTTTTAACATAAATTTAAATTTAATCTGACGCTAATGTGCTATTCAATAACATAAAATGTATAGCAGGATAAGACTGCCATGATAATTAGGCACTGACATATTTTATAGTTAAAAATAAATTAATACTGCTAAAGCAGTATTAAAAAATGTATGTTTTAATAAGGGGTTATGAAAATTTTTAAAAATGATAAGTGATTGTCAATAAGTTATAAATACTATATATATATATATATATTACTATAATATAAATGCCATTACTATTTGGTAGAAACTAAGATATTCATTACCTATTGACTAACTCAAAACTACAATACAGCATCTCTAAGAGATAAACAGTAAAATTACATATGCATTAAATAATATGCTCATTCCCTGCCCGGTTATCGAAGTAGAATCAAACTGTGCTCCCTTCAATATCAGATGCCGATGGTTAGCCAACAAATTTATGCTAAACCAACTTGCTCACTCAAATCATACTATTTTTGACATGTACTATTCGTTATTTCTCTCTTGGCGATACGTTCCCAAATCAATTCCCATCCTTGCAATTTCAGCGAACTCTCTCTCTAACTTTCACCAATTTATTATGAAGTCAACCAAGCTACCGCTTTATGAACATTCATACGATACCTTATTATACTCACCTTCTGTCCTGACAGAAAACAATTTCATTTCCGTATCTTCTAATGATATACAATTTATGTCTCATTCTAGGACAAACAAAATATTTTCAGAATTCCTCAACGGGAATTTTTGTGACTACATTATGGTTTATACCGATGGTTCAGTCTCTCCACTCTCTGCAAGTTATGCATTTTATATCCCTGAGCTGCACATGTCTTTCACAAACAATTTACCCACTTCGTCTTCTTCCTTCTCCGCGAAGTGTTACGCCATCATAGAAGCACTAACACCCATCTCTAACCTTGCTCCTAACAATTACCTAATAGCCTCTGACTCCATGTCTTGCCTACTTGCTCTCAAATCCAGCCCCTTCAACTTCCATCTTTCACCCCTTGTGCTTCACATTAAACAAATTACCCTCATACTTCACCAGTCTAATTACTCCATCCAATTTTTGTGGATCCCAAGCCACATAGGGATCACTGGTAATGAAATCGCCGATAGTCTTACCAAATCTACAACTAACTTAATTTGTCCCTCTCTTATCCAACTCCCTCATACCAACTTCACTCCTTTTATACGTCGCCACATAAAACACCTTTGGGCCTCACAGTGGTCAAATCTCCCAGCAGAATTCGCTGCCAATTATAAATATATTGTATCTTCAATTCCTCATAAAATCTGGTTCAACAAATTCCATCTATCAAGAAAATCCATCGTACAATTTAACCGCCTACGTTCAGGTCATTCACTTCTACCTGCCCATGCATACAAATTAGATTTAAATGACGCTCCTTTTTGCACCCTACATTTAACTGAAAGTCTTTGTGATATATCTCATATTCTTTTAGAATGTTCTTCCTTATACTTAAAACGCACTATCTTATTCAACTCCCTTAAATCTTTTAATATCACCACTACCCTTTTCTCTATTCTTAACTCTACCTCAAAAATAGTCATTACTCAAATTTTAGCTTTTATTCTGGAGGCTGATTTTAGCATTTAATTTTTGTTCTTTATCTTCTTTTTGTAACTTTATTGTATTATGTAATAGGTTTTGTACATTGTTATTATTTATAATTGTTATTTATCTTTATTGTTAATATTTAGTTGTTTTATCTACTTTGTTATTATCTATAATTGTTGAGCTATAATTGTATACAAAAAGCTATAATAAAAAAAAAAAAATATGCTCATTATTTGTATCTAAAATTAAAGAAATATTAGTGTAATATGCATTATTATTTCAGTATTAGGACTATTTTTGATTTTTTTAAGGAGGATTTTTAATTAAATATTTCATTTCTTTAGTCATTATTTTATTTAGAGAGTATACTCCATATGTTGTAAGCAATATAATACAAATAGATAGGAATATTTGTTTATAACAAAATGTGTGCATGCACGTTATTATCTTGCATTTGGCCAGCGACTCCATGAACCAAAGAGTAGATTCATGGATTTGAGTTGGATGATGTTAAATAATACTGAGAATAATATGTGTACAAATTGATGTTGTATTATCTATATATAATATATAAGTGACAAACATCTACTCGCAAAGAAATGTCTAATAAGCGGTCTAATAACAATAGCAATAACAATATTTTTTCATAATGATAAAAACCATATTGGCACACAACAGGACTAGTTATATCACAGATTGCATGAATAAATATATTAATAATTTAATGAATTACATTATATTACTTTCATATAATCTGTAGTTGTATAATATGGTTAGGCGATGTGGGTATAGACGGTGGCGATTGCTGGCGGATCTTGGATAATGGCGGCGACGATATTATTATATAAATATGCGTACGATTTGACGGAACGTCCTGCGGGCGGCGCAACGAAAACGGTCGCAAAGTGCGCGTCGATATTACCACATGAAACTTAATAGCGAAGGCGCTAACCAAATGACGGCCTAATAAATACAAATAAACGACGAGACGTACCGACGATTCGATATCGCTAGACGCGTTGTTCGCACACGCGGTAAAAGGCGGCGCACGAAGCATAATACGGCGTATTGCACGCGAATGTTTTATGCGATTAATGATTATACGCGTCATTCGACAGCAGCAGTCCGACAATTTGGTGCTCACGGAACACTTTAAATGTTAAAAATACTTAAATTGCGAGCGAGACGACAACGACGATCGAACACACAAGCGCATCACAACAGCGTCCCGTTTTACGTATACAAACGCACCAAAATGACGGCGGACAAACACAAAGAAACTCTTTACGAAGATGACGGAGGCCGCGGAGTACGCGTCGACGACGGCACGCATACATAGTCTAAAAACACCTGAGCACACGTCAAAGACATAGTGATTTTTTTTCTTCCATGTTCTTTTAGGACAAATTTTTTGACTGGAGGTGGTTTGTTCGACGGATGTCAAATTTTTCGGACCACACGAAGTCGATGATGAGTTGTCAATTTGCGGTACGAGTGGAGGTAGATTGTGAAACTGACATGAATTACTCGAGCCACACTACGTCGGAGAAGAGTACGATAGTGGTGCGAGTGGAGGAGGTTTATGCTAATAAAAAAAACTTAAGACTTTATTTAGAACTTACGGAAAACCTTGTTTTGAATTTTCAATCTTTTGCTATAAAAATTGAACATGTACTGTATATTTTTATAATTTTCAAACTACAATTAAAACAACTTACGAGAAACCTTGTATTAAATTTTCAAGCATTTTTAAGTCCAATAAATTTTTTTTATTGATATTTAAAAAAAAAACAAATAACAATCGAAAATTTATCATGCCTATAATCAGATTAAAATTTATCAAAATAAATTGAATAGTGATTTTGAGATAAATAATAGTATAAAAGTGTCAATAAACAATATCAGAAAGAAATACGAAATAAATGCAAATAATACCGTGAGAACAATAATTAAAATTATACAGACTCATTTAAATCCGAATATTTTTCAGAAAATTAATTGCAAATTGGTTATACAATTGCCAAGTAATTCAGTTTCTGCAGCAATAAAAACTTGCATTACCATTGATGAGATTAAGTTCTTAACAGCTATTAATACAGTCAATTTTATCGACGTGGTTAATAATATGTTTGATTCACCTATTAGCAAACATTTGTGCAACTTAAATCCAAAAGGCTAATATGCGCAAGATCTCAAAATTCTATCAAATAAACTCCTGGAAATAGTTAAAATCTGTTTAGATGTATTCCAAAATTTGTTTTTAAAAATCAAGAGTGAAAAAAAATTATATTATCATTTAAATAAAAGTCTCTACCAGTAATATACAAAAAATATTCTGATGTTCAGAACCCGACTTGTCACAAACACTATATGTTTAAAATTGAATTCAAAATTATTTAAAGAATATAAAGCAGAAAATATAAATGTAAGAAAACGAGTAGTGCTGAATACAGACAAATTACGTATATTACAGAATAAACTATATTTTTTTATTATTATTATTAATAATCGTTAAACGTTTATTTTAGTGTTTTATAACTTACATTAAATAGCAGTGAATGTTTTTTTAAGTATCTGAATAATTTTAAGAAATGTATAGTAATATAATAATTGTATAATCAGTGGTCGAAATGGCTCAAGATAAGTGGAGGGATGCCTTACAATTCAGATTTCCTGATATCATCATAACATTCTTTACACCTTGTGTACCTATAATATTTCATATTATTTCAATATTATATTAAGAGTGTTCTTTAAAAGTAAACAAATATACAAATTAAAATTATAACAAATTTTTAAATGTAAATGTATAACATAGAATATTTTTATTAATTTTTAACAAAATAGATAGTAAGGTGTTGATTATACTTTAACTCTTATATTGGATATGTAGATTACTTTAATTGCTCCCAAAGACTATTGTATTCTGTGTTATATCTTATTTCTTGCTTTGAAATGCATTGTATATGGTCAGCACATCTTCTACCTTTAGAAACCCAAGATTCCACATATGTATTTGCATAAAATTCATATAAAGGTGGACCAACACATTTAATCCACAAAAGATCAGATACACGTGAAACTTCTAATGTATTTCGAGTATCATTATGAACAATGTTCATGGCACTAAAGAGCTTCTCACATTCAGCAGTAGAAACTACCAATATATTCACAGCTTGTGTTAGAGGTTTAAGGTTGTCTAGAATAACAGATTTATTATCTATATACTTACGAAAACCTCTAACTGACTCTCTTTCATTTATTTTAAATATGTTTGAAAGCTGCTTAATTGTTCTCTCTCCACATAATATATCCACTTCTAACGGCCATTTTTGTGGGTTTAAAACTTCTAGCAGTTAAATAAACTCAGCATACTTATTTGATGTGTCAGATGATGAGGTTACATGTGATGATGTAAAGTTTAACATTCTAGATTTTAAATTATCAGCTAAGCTTCAATAGAATTGTTTATAGTTTATTTTATTTTTATTATTTTCATGAAGTTCAATATTTTTAAAGGTCAAACTACATTCAGAATTCTCAGCTTCTTTATAAAAACCATCATTACACTTCTCAGACATAGATTCAAAAATCAGAATTTGTCTTCTAATTAAGTTATGAGCATCAGGTAGTTTTGTACACCGTTTATGAAGTTCTAAAGAAAGATCTGATAGTTCTGTTAGAGCATCGTATAGAAGACCTAAATTTAAAACAAAATCGGTTGATGTTATTTTATGTTTTAAACCTTTAAAGGTTGCTTTTTTTTAGATGTTCTCGAGCTATCTAAACTACATTTGTTAAAATGTAAATAAAGTGCTTCATAGTTTCTCCAGACAGCTTAACTGACCTCAAACTTGAAGCTACCCATCTTGTATTTAAAATGCGACCAATTGAAAGAAATTGTAAATCTAATTCTTTGGCACAACTTTTTAAACCATACTGGTTTTTTGGTGATGAACTATATAATGCATAGAGAGTATCAAAAAATATTTTGAAATGACAGTTATGCCAGCTACCTCGTTAACTACATCATCAACAGCAAATTCAGGTCTGTGGTTAGAGCAATGCCAGACCAATAAATCTGGATATATGTCAGTTAAAAGTTTTCCCACACCAGCTTTTCGACCAATCATATTAGAAGCTCCATCACAAGCAAAGCAAATAAAATTTTGTATTAAGTATTCATGAGAAAATTTGTGTTTGTTTAGACTTGATAAAAGTTGCAAAACTATGGTCTCAAATTTTGTATTTTCTAATTCTATTAAATCTAAAAAAAATGTTATTGGGTCTTTTTCATTTTTGACATCTATGGAAGCTCTAATACAAACAACCAAACAAGTCTTTTTTGACACTGAGGTAGCTTCATCAATTAATACTGCAATTTTAAAATTATTTTTGACAAGAAAATTTGTAATTTTTGCTTTCATTTCTATTGATATATGGCTAGCAATATCAGCACAAGTATGATCGCTGTGTAAAATGCGACCCATATCCAATCCATTTAACTTTTGAAGTTGAATATCAAATGGTAAATCAGTAAATGGTTTTGTTTTTTTAACAATACTGATTACAGTATTAAACACTCTTATTGTACTCTCAAATTTACCAGAAATCCCCCTTGACACAGCTTTTGGCAAAATATTTTCTTCTTGTGCTTTTAAAATTTGTTCACATCTTTTATGACATTCACTAATTTTATGTTTATGCATTTTTTTTTCTTAAGGATTGTCTTTTATCTTTATCACTAGACCCGTAAGTATGTACACTACACTTTGTCCATTCATTAGCAAATCTAATACCTTGTGTTTTATATGTGGCAAGGTTTTGAACCTGCACGCATATATTACAACCTATTTTTTGGTCTTTTACCATTATCCAAGGATATTTATAAAGAAATGATAAAAAAAAATTGTCCAGATACTTGGATAATCGTTATCATTTTTATCGCCACTTTCATTAGAATTGTTTGAACTATTATTAGTATTACAATTAAATTCTGTACTCACTGTCTCGGCATGTGTGTGAAGTTAGGTGATTAAAGCTGGGTGACTATTTTTCGTATGACGAATGATAAGAAACTTTGTATGTTGAGATGCATTTCATTAAATATTAATGATGGTAAATTGCGATTTTTTAAAAGTAGCAATCACAACTGTGATTGCTACTTGAAAAATCATAGTGAAAATAGCAGTGACTGCTACTTTTTAAACACTATATAGAAACTGCTACTTCATGTGTATCACATAATATACTATAATAATGAATATTAATATATTATAGGAGACTGCTACTTCTAATGTTAACAATAGAAGTATGTTCTAAAAATAGTACCCATTTTGTACAATTTAAATTATTAAATACTAAATAAACAAAATC
>JACXSJ010004693.1:0-11538 GCA_014851325.1 Pentalonia nigronervosa | reverse complement strand
TGCATGTCTAGAATCTCAAGTCAATAAGGAAGTGAGCATTTTACAACCACCCAGTTCTTCAGATAAGCCAGAGTAAGTAATTAAAAAAATAATTGTAATATGCTTAGTATTATTAAAAAAATTAATAACATTTGCAGATTAACTGTTTTATTTTTAATAGTATGGTTAAAATATTATAGTTATTTATCTAATTTTTAGTGCTGATCCTGCTTTATGGATTAAATTAAATAATAAATATCTATTTTTCATAATTTACCATAACATATTAATATCTATAATTAAAATATTAGAAAACTTAGTCCTTCTTGTTAATATAAAAATATTAATGTAATTTTTCAAATGGTATTTATTTCAATGTTTAATTATTAAGCTGATAGAAAAATACTCGCTCATTATACAATATTGTTATTGGTAATGTTATTTAAACACCATTTTACATATATATTAAGATATAGTTTCGACCATGATTTAAAAGTTTTGTTTACTAAAATGTCATATCATTAATAATTACTTATTTATGATATTATTTACTTATTTATACTGATAATATTGTAAACAACACTCTACTATATTTATTTCAAAAATAAGCTTACGGCCGAGACTTAATAGCTTTGTTTACTACATACAGGTCATTAAAAACCCGTTAAAAGTTGAACACTTTTACATTTCCGCATCGCGGGCGTTCGCGATCGGCGGCGAAAATATATTATTGATATAATATTTATGATAGCAGTGATAATATGTGATAACAGATAATATTTATGATAACTGGTGGCGTGTTACGTACGCGAGCGGGGGTGGCGGATAATATTTTTTTATAGCTGATAATATTTATGATAATAGCTTTTATCAATGAAGGGGGTTTTGAACACGTGAGTGATAAGCGTGGATGTGAGGGGGGGAGCAAGGCCGGGCACGTGCGTGATAAGTATTGATGGGAGGGGAAAGGTGGGGGACGTATGTGATAAGCATGGATGGGGGGGAGGCAGAGCACGTACGTGATAGGCGGGAGGGGAAGAGATGGATGGGCAGGGAAAGGCGGGGCACGTACGTGATAGAGATGGATGGGAGGGGTAGAGGGGGGCATGGCCGTGTACGTGCGCGATAGGTGGCGGGGTAATAGGATTTACAGAATTTGCGGGGGACCCAGAACACTCCAAATTACCCTACTTATAGCTATTTAGGAAATACTACGTGAAGAATGTCAATCTTTAAATAAATGTTTACAGCCAAAAATACTAGTGATCGATTTTGAAACGTCTATTCATTCAAGTGTGAAAGATATATTTCCTAATATAGATATAATTGGACGCCGTTTTCATTTTAGTCAATCATAGTACGTATAGATAATATATTTGTATAACTTATACATTTTTTTATTTTTTAATAGGTGGAGACGAATACAATCAGTTTGTCTTGTCCAAGAATATAAAAACAACAAGTTCAACATAGAAAAATGTCTTAGACAATTATTTGTTGTTATATTTCTAAAACCTAATAAAATTTAACTATGTTTTAATAATTACTTAAAAAATAACCTAACCAAGGATGTACGAATTAAAAAAAAACATTGCATGCTTAGACAAAACATACATTAAAAACGAATCAAAATTTTCACCCAGTATTTGGGCCAAACGAGAAGCAACATTGGAGAGAACAACAAACAACTAAGTCTTTTCATGCCAAACTTAACAATTTATTTACTTCAGCACATCCAAATATTCTATATAATATTGTATACAGAGTTAAGGTATTATATTATAAAATGTCTATGATTCTGGCGCAGTTACGGTGTACCGGAATAATAATCATATTATTACTTATTCGTTTATTAAATAGATTATTTAGCGAATGATAGACTTTGATGAGTAGCCTTATCTTGATGTTTAACCTAAAATGTTTTTTTTATATTTCAATATGCATTAATTATTACTGTATTTGCATTAAAATGTATAATTGTGTGTTGTTTGGCGTTTACATCTTTTGGAGTAGTAAAAACTAAAAATGCTTCAATCATCAACTTTGAATGGTTTCTAGTATCAAATTAAATCTATTTTAACAAAGATCTCTTTGTAGATATTGTTGTTGTATTTATAGACAAATAAGGTTTTCAATTGTTTTATTAGTTTTTTTCAATTTTACCGTATGTATGATGATAAACAATTTTATGCTTTACAGGACTTGCAATTTTTCTTTACTAAAAACTAAATCAAAACTTAATTTCTAGAATAAAATAATATTCAACATTGTAAAACCAATATTTTAAGTTCTTTAATCAAGGACTAAAAATTAAATAACAGAAAAAATCCTAAAAACATTAAATTTAATAAAAACGTATACCATATCTGAATTTATTAGAAAAGTGTCATGGACATGGTAGAGTAGATGTCTGATTTTGGCTGTAGTCCGATCACGGTGTTGTGGGTTTGAGTAAATATGTTTGAAGCAAAGGACAAACCATTTATTGTGCGATAAAATGTATATTATATTATTATTTATTAATTTATTATATTTATATTATGTGTATCAGTAACGTTGACGACGATAGGTTATTATAAATAAGAAAGTAACAGTTTGTTAATAAAGAGTAACTGTTGGACATTGCGATAGGTTTAGGACCTCGGACGCGGTGGTATCAGTACGACGAGAAAAAAATGAAAAGAGTGGCTTTTTCCGCCCACTGTACTCCAGTGCGACTCAATCACCTGTCTTGCCCTACACTGTTGTCTGTGTGGTGAAAGAATCGACCGCGCCGTGCCGTTTGTGTTCAGTAGTGGTGGTTGATTGGTAGATTCGTAAACAAATCGCATGAATATAGTACCAATTGCTAATATTGCAACAAATACTATGTATATATTTTTTTAATATATATATTAATATTATTGAATTGAAAAAGCTAAACATTTTTTTAAAACGATGTTACAATAATAGTTAATATATACGCTGAATGAAATTGTTTCCATCATTATTGTGTGTTATTATTGTATATTGTTATTATTGTATACATTATTATATGTATTGGTTTTTAAATATTTTAACTATTTTTTAATGTATTGACTACTATTAGTAACTATTTTTTGTTCCCCTCCTCACAAACATGCATAAATGAAGATAAACATATATTATTATTATTAGTATTTATTTATTAAAAGTACGAGCTGGTAGCTCAATAATTACAATAATACATGTGTAATTACACATTTATGCATAGATCAGATAAATAATTAACAGTAAAATAGAAAATTAATAAGATAAAAAAGAAGAAAAGGAATCCATATTAACCATCCAGTGTTTTTTGATAATATTATATACAAATTGAACTTTTGATTAATTAACACAATAAAGAGGTTAAGAACAAATTATTATGCGACAGGGCTATATGAGATTAAAAAGGTGTTCGTTAGTAAGACGCATCATGCGGTAATAATAAATAATTATTAATCTATTTCTTTATATTTTACTTAACTAAAACTTTAACACATTAATAAAAATTATAAAACGTTTACTTGCCTAAAGATGAAAATAAAAACTCTATAGTACCTAACAGATTCTTATCAACAAAACTATTAAAAACAACAAAAGTTTAACAGAACAAAAAATTATTTTTTCTGTTATCAAAGCCAAAAGCTTAAAAATTAAAAACGTTTTTAATCTCCAACTATAATATTATATTTCATACAGCTCTCTCGCTTTTCTCAGAATCAAAAATATGCTCATGGATTACAATCAATGGTATTCCTTATAGATATTATAGATGACAACGATTTAGTAACAATTATAGCATGTGCTTGATCAACCCTCACAATGACAGATTATTACTTACTCCCTAGCACGTATGAACAAAAATTGTTTATCGATACTGTGTATTTACATTGCAAGAGTTATTGTAAACTTACATACTGTGTTTTTCATCACAGCTAATCTCGCAGCCTGATAGTTATTACTGTATATCAGATACTATGTTCAAAACTATAATAATTAATTTTTGTATACTTAACCTAAAAATTAAACCATTTTATTTATATATTTTTTATGTAAATTAAAACTAATTAAAAAGCAAAAATGTTGGATACAAGTCAACGCAGCTAGACTATAATATGGAATAAAATCAATTATATTTTTATTTGGAAGAAAAATGTATTTTTTGTTTTACAGCCTAACTAAAAAAAAAAAAATACTGACGTATTTGCTTATGCTTAAAATCATGTTATAAACTAAATTTTTCTTATGATATTATTTCCAAAAATTATTACATACAAATCTAATTAATCTAACCAATGCAATATTTTTTTGTAATATTTTAGAAGAGTGATATGTATTTGTCTTATTAGAGAACAAACATGTTTTTTATTAGAATAAGTAGTACTATAACAGTTTTAAATATTAATTAAAACTATCATCCTAGTTCAACCAATCAAGTATAGTTGATAATTTTTAATTAGTAATTTTTACGATTCCTCAATAGATTTCCTTAATTCCCATAACACAAGAAAAATGCACTGTTGAAAAATATTGAAAAAATATCATACTATAACGTTCATAAACATTTTTCAAATGTGATAATTGATGATTAGTTAATGATTGTTTTTAATTTCACAAATTCTCAACACATTACTATCGTACAAATAGGAAGATGAAAGCACAACATCCGATCTCTGTATAATATACTATCCAGATTTTTCGCCTTGCATGTAAAAAGGACGATAAATTTAAACTCGACCTGAGTAAATTAGTTAATACACAGACGTGACAACAACTATTTATGTACCTAATTTACATAATAGTTCTATACAAATTTTACAGTTTTTATATAGATACAATACGAACAAGTAAAGTAATAATTAGAACTTCGATTAAACTCTTTGTTGTACAATTATTGATGGATTAAAGTAGTTATGTCTTATGACTTTTTATAAGTACCTACCTATCATAAAAATACATTTCAGTTAGCTAATTGAATTAAAACGAATCTTAACGATGTTTCACCTTCATGATTATAGGTAAATGTAAATTTTAAAATACACGACATTAAATTTGATACGAGTTTTGTTCATTTATGTAAATAACAAATAATAAATAAAATAACTTTCTAAAAAATATTTTACACTGAATTCAATGAAAAAAAAGAAAAAAAATTGTAGCATGCAATATATTTCATGAACCGAAAAATTCCTTGTAAGTACCCCTTTTATATGTTATAAAAGTGTATTCTGGATCAAAAATATAGATTTTAAATTTACTATTACCAAAAATATTTTACATCAAACTAAATTGATTTCAACATTTTTAATAAAATATTAGTTAATGTATAATATGCTTTTTTGCTATTATTAATCCTATATTATGTCCCGTGTAATACCTCTAGAATAATATACTTAGTTTATTATACATTAGTTATAAGTTATAAGTGCCATAACAATCACAATTGAAGAATTATTTTTTCCAAACTTATCAGGATTAGTAATTAGAAAAAAGGGAATCCCTACATTTTTTTTAATTTAATTTTTCATTCAAATACTTTTTTATTCAAAAAAATACACTCTCCCATTAAAAAAGTATAATTAAAGCCTAAAGGTTGTAATAGATTTTACCAAAACGGTCTTTTAATATTTTCTATCTTGACACTTGAGAAATAATACATTTGAAGACTGGAAATCAATAATGGGCTAAGTGCCAAAACGTTGTTTTTGAGTTATTCATTTTTTTTTGTTTTATCAAAAAATGTTTGATAAAAAAACCTAAACCAATTTTTTTATTTATAATCTAGATTATGTTTGATATAAATATTGCAAAATGATATTAAATTTCTTTCCTCTTATATTTTAAAAATAATATTTTATTCAGAAAAATGTAGAAGGCGGTATGTGCCATATATTTAATCGTCACAAACGAGGTATATAAATATACGACAGAGTTAATGTGAAACGTTGAAGTTTTGTGGAGTGTAAACAAAGAAATTTTAATGTATACAATATAATAGTATGGAAAACGAATCGTTAATACCCCAAAAGGTACATTCAAAACGTTGTTTAATTATTATTATTGTAGTTTTAAACGGTTTTGTAATTTAAAAACAAAATATGCTTTTAATAGCACTATAATGATGTTTAGTAAAGTCTTATTTTATAAATAAATAAAATGAAAACTCTATATGTGTGTGTTATAATTTTATTTATTTTTCAATTTTATAAACGTTACAAATAAACCGAATAATAACATTTATTTTCGCAGTTCATACTAAAATAACATTAATAATGATATTGTTCAATACGATGATATATTTGCTTAGATAATCAGTAAACCGTATGCATAACTTAAAAATTATTATTGCGACGTGTACTAATCATTTGATAAATCATATTTTCCTATAAAAAAAAATTTAATTTAATATATACATATTACATAATATAATGTATGTTTGTTATTTGTATAATACATGTGTTATAAATATTAGTGCAGTGTTGGTACAGTTGTGGTACCATATGAATTAACAAGTTATAATTAATTCCTATCATGATATCTCAATTAAAAAACATCAAAATGCCATTGAAAATAAACTATTTCATGAATTGTTTAAAATTACAAATAATCGATAACTTTACATAGAATTTTCCAATCTTAAAGCTTTGTGTAAAATTCAATCTAAGTTAAATACAATAACACATACAAATACCTAACCTATACAAATAATATTATCTTTCAACTTTTAAAAAACCCAATGTAATTGTAGAACTATATTAACAATTTAAAGAAAAATAATAATATTCAAATTATTTTATATATTTCTATAGAATTCATTTTGTTATAATATCCACGTTTCGTGACATTTTCGACGGGCATTGTTTTTTCCATTGATTTTAATTTTACTATTAACTTGTTCTATGAAATTCGCAATGAATCTATGACAATTCCTAAGTGAAAATTATAATTTAATCAATTTGAGTTTTTTTCTTCATTGAACATTTATATTTTATATACGATATAATAAAGATAACGACCATATAATATGACCAATAGACAATACAGTATGTGACTAATAGGTACACTTCGTACCTATTATACGTCTATAATAATAGATGTAGGTACAGTCGATAGCTGTAGCCAATACTTTTATTTCTTCACGAATACTAGTAATTGTACATATTATCTAATTAAAAATTCCGAAAATAAGGATTAATTATTCTTAATAAAAAAAAACGCTTGCCAAGTCATATAAACTTTCTTGATTTTTAATTTTGAGAAATGTATTAACAGTATGTATGTATTATATTACAATATGATTTAAACCAAAATTGTACTTTAAGGAAATTATTTATTGCAAACTAATTTATTCTGAAGATATTAGATTATAGTAGAATATAGTAAGTTGAATATAACTAGTTTCAATTTAAGAGATATTATAATCATTTTGCTTGTTTTGTTTATTAAATTACCTATTTATTAAACTTGATAACTTGATAATAGAAAAATAATAAAAATGTAACTCAGTAATAATGAGTATGTGGATAATTAAGCTAGCTTTAATATGAAAGAGATTCGAAGTCACATCCAAGCGGTATAACAATTTGAATCCAAAAAAAACGTTGAAGTGAACAGCCCCATCGTAGCTGTGTCTTTAAATATTTCATGTGTTATATGATTTAAGTAGTAATGAAATTGTTTTTAGCGTGTTCCAATAGTAGATCAATAGATATATGCACTTAATACTAATAAGAAACAATACTATGCAACTTCTTAATAAAACATATTTTTATTTGCATAATAATGTTTTGTATCAGACTGAAATTGTAATAGTAGTAAAATATGTAAATATGATATTACTAAAATAAAAATAAATAATTATTAAAGTAATATTCAAATATAAATCGGGTTGTTTTTGAGGAATGAAAAAAAAACTTGAATTACTTTCTGCAGTTTGATCAAAATTAAAATGGCCACTTTCAATATTTATTTAATAAATAACATTAAAAATGTTAGTAAAAATAGTATTTTTTTCTGAAACTAATATTTTTTTAATCGTATAATTTTTTAGGGGGATGATAGCTAAAAAAATCAAAATATTAAATAAAAAATCACTTGCTAAAAAGTTATTTCTGTAATTTTTAATTAAATGAGGTGCATCATAGATTCCATATATTTTAATTTTATTATTGATATAAAAAAATGGATTTTCTTTAGACATTCCTAGATCCTTATAAGCTGCTTGATTGTTAGTATTCTGATCACACACAACTGCTTTTACGTGAAGACTCACTTCCAAAAGTTTTTCAACAGTACTAATTATTAATTTATTTAATACTGACTGGCTCATAGAAGAAGCACTAAAAAAATAAGCTACAGGTAGTTTCCAGTTAAAGTACAGACCTCTTGCCATAAATACCAATGCTTGAGAAGCTAGTTTATTTGTCCTACCTAAATGCCCTAGATCTTCAAACCCTTCTACTAAATCTAACGATTTTGAATATTCTAAAAAAATTTTTATTTTCATTTCATCAAATGTTACTATACAATATTTTTCCCTTGCTGTTAATGTTTCCGTTTTTAATTTAATTTGATTAAAAATATTAGAGTTATATCCAGGTAAAAATTTTGAATTACCAATCCATCTTTTAATAATTGAAACTCCTGGGAGAATAACTTGTAATTTGTTTTTTAAAAATGAGTATGTAGTTGGTGATTTATAAAACAAAGAAAGAGCAAATTTTTTTTCATTTAAAGTCCATTGTTGTCAACATTTTACCGAGTGTAAAGTTTGCATAGTTACCAAAGCACGGGATGATTGAGACTAATATTTTAATGAATTTATCATATTAGCAATATTTAATTTATGTGATACGGTTTTTAAATTTGAACGTAACTTACATAAAGACAAACGTTTATTTTTTAAAAGCCACTGTTGTCGTTTTATAATAGATTTCAATTTAATCTTACGTGGTGTATGTTTATCATCTTGATTGTTGTTTTCAGTTGAAAACAATTTTTTTTTAGAAACTGCAGATGTTGGAATGTCCATCAACATTTTATGAATGCCTTAAAAAATTAAAATAATTATATAAAAAATATAACTATAAATAAGTAAATATATAATATAATATTTGATTGATATTCGTATATTCGCTTACAGCAAGGGTGGCCAACATGAACGTATTCGCGAGCCACATGGACAAATATAATATTATGTCAAGAACCTAAATGTTTATAAATACATTTTTTATAATTTGATACATTTTAATAAACGCTTACCAAAAAATTAAAATGTATAACAATAGTAAGTAAATTTTGATTTGATAAATAAGACGCGACTACGCGAGCCACATCAGACAAGAGCCACATTCGACTCACGACCGAATTTTGGCCACCCCCGGTTTATAGTATGTGACCTATCGAACCGATAATTAATTTAAAAACTGTCATAATTAAAAATCATAAAATAATACTAATGTATTTATTATTATTGATTAATCATTAAAATTATTATTTTTTTACCACACTAAAATTTACTTACTAGGTGATACTATTGGTGTAGGAGGAGACAAAGGTCTAGACTTGGAAGGTGTAAAAAAGACAAGATCGTTTGTGCTGTATAAACTTTAGTTGGCGTTTGGACATGTAATTCTTCATCTGATGAGTCTTCTTTAAAATGTTTAGGGACTACCGTCTTTTTTAATCTTATTTTTCTGTCATCAGTGAAATCAGAATCATCAAAATGATCTTCACAAACCACCCTATTTTTTAAATTTGTCTCAGAAAGAAGATCTATGTTTCCTAAAATACCGATAATCACTTATCTACATGATGGTTTCTGTGAAGTTTGTACGCTGTGCGATATGTGGTTCCAGAGTTATGGCTTCTTAGGTTAATACGATGTTTCGCCCATGCGGTTTCGGCCAAAAATGAATAACAATTCATCAATTGAGAACGGCTGGGCCGATTTCGCTCAATTTTTTTTTCAATTGTTCGTAATTTCCAGGAGATAGTTTTTTGGAGGAAAATTTTGGAAAAACCCAATCCCGGGAGGTGCTCAAACAGGGATTTTGAGATTTACGATGGAAATATTTATTTATAAATGGTTGCTATACCACCAATCTCTGTTTATTTATAAATTTGTCAATGGTTACACATTTATAACTATTATAATTAGTAAGAATACATATCATATACATATTTTTGTAAATAAATTTATTGAAAAAAACAAATCTTCGGCACGGGCAACCGTCGCAATGTTTTTATACCTCTTTCTGATTTCACTCACTAACGTACTTCATGGGGTCCGCAATTCACCGCAGGTGGATTGCCTACCTGATAATTTTTTGCTCGCATATTGTCCGTGATCTAATGCAGTGGATTGCCTACCTAGGTGGTTTAAATGCATACAAATCACTTCAGGTTAATCTCAACATAATATTTGGCTCAGGCAGCGCTGGGCGGAATAGCTAGGACAAACGATCCAAGTATGCAGTTTGAATTTGGAGGAGCCGTGTTTTTCGCACGGGCAAATATACGTGGCCTGTTCAAGAGATGGCACTCCAAATTGCTTATTTGTGTATGCCCCAAATGGACAAAGAAAGAATATTGTTTACTCAAATGTGTTGGATTAATAATAAAAAATTTGGAAAAAATAAATGATTTTTATTGTATTTTTGTGTTGGTGCTGCGAAGCGCACAGGGGTCAGGTATTAATTATTATAAAACTAATTTTAACTGTACAACCTACGTGCTATTATTTTCGTTTGAAAATTCACGTCGTTTATTTAAGGAATGTTGCTAGGGGACCGAAAAAAGAAAGAAGGTAAATAATAAACATCTGATTTAAGAATTTCATTTAGAAAAAGCAATAACTGCACACGGGCGAAGCCGGGTTATTCAGCTAGTATAATAATAAAGAAAGAAATAATAATATAAACCGAACGTAGTACCATAACCGCTATATTATTATTTAATTCCATCGATCGATTAACACAACCCAGTTAAACGTATCAAAAATTTTATAAGTTCTATTTCATCATTAAATCAAAAAGCGCACCCAGGTCGCATTTAAAATTTAATTTTAAGAGTATGTTTTTTAGAACAACATATGTGGCGCCTGTTATGAACCCCTATAATTTAAATAGTTAGTTAAGAACCATTGGTTTTGTATTAAGAGAATTATTATAAAAAATATGCTGAATGAACCCTTTTTGTAGTCAGCCCGGACGGTCGACGCCGTCATGGTTGACGACGTACGAGAGTCCGACTTTGACGTCAAACCGTGTATTACGTATGTATTCAATTTGGATAATAAAAGCTTATTAATTTCAGAGTAAGAAAGTGTTTGTTTAATTTATTAATTATTACTTCGTGATTACGTGTTCCTTACTCGTTTCATTTTATACGTTGTCTTTCCTTGAGAAAGAATCCGTAACATTTTTGGTGGCAGCGGTGGGATACATCTAGTATTCACTACCACGAATAAGGATTACGCCGAAGAGTTAAACTCAAACACTTGGTCAACTCCGAACAGAAAATACTATCCGAACATCTCAAGAGGACTCTCAGAAC
>JACXSJ010004692.1:0-11580 GCA_014851325.1 Pentalonia nigronervosa | reverse complement strand
TTTGGCGGTGCGCCGGCGCGTTCTTCATCTTCTAAGTCGAAATGACCACTTTTAAACCGTGCAAACCACTTCTGGCACGTTCGCTCAGCTAGAGCATGCTCACCATACACTTCCACCAAAATACGATGACTTTCGGCAGCCTTTTTGTTCATATTGAAGTAATGAAGAAGTACTCCCCGCAAAAACACTTTATCCGGTATGAAATTCGACATTTTCAAGCGCTGTAAAAATATTGTTGTTTACGCTCCAATGAAAAAACTTATACTGACATTTGTGCCTTATGACAGTAGCTTTCCAATGAATATTTGGAAATGTGGATCGGTTGAATAAAAATCAAGTTACGCCATTTGTTAGAACACCGCACGAACTTATTCAAACACCTTTTACTAAGGAATACAAATATATGCAAATGCTATTTATTCTTCAAAAAACAGTATTATAAAATTAAGTAAGTAGAAGAAATTAATATCTAGAATAATGTATTATATTTTAGAAAATTGGGTCGTGAATATGGATCTATATTGTTTTGTACTACTGGTATTTTACTTCAACATATCCAAAGAGATTCTGCTTTAAATTATTACTCACATATTATTATTGATGAAATACACGAACGCGACACAATTAGTGATTTTACATTAACTATTCTCAAGAGCATCATACCTGTTGTAATTACATGCATATGTTTATTATTATTCACAGTTTTTATTTGAATTATATTAATTTATTTTTTTATTGTTAATTTAGAGACCTGATATAAAAGTCATATTAATGAGTGCAACATTAAATGCTATAGCATTTTCCAAGTATTATAATGACTGTCCATCTTTGAATATACCTGGATTTACATATCCAGTTGAAGAACTTTACCTTGAAGACATTTATACATTAAATAGGTTTGTTCAAATTTTGTATCTGCTAATATCTAATAATTTTATTTATTTTAAAACTATTGCTGTTGGTTGAATATAGGTTTAGATATTTTCCTAAAAAACAAACACAAAGATCTCGCAAAATAAAACCGGGCGATCCATTTTCAGAATTTGTAATTCCTTATATAAAGTAAGTATCCAGAGAATATACATTTATGTATGTACTGTTCACATACAACCAATGTAAATATTCATATAATAAATGTCTTGCAGTGAAATGAGAAGATTCAAAAAATATCCTTTAGCAATATTGAATTGGTTGGAAAATCCAATGTCTGAAGATACAGATTATGAAATGATTTTAGAACTTATATATTACATTTGTAATAATAAAGATGATGGTGCAATACTTGTGTTTCTTTCTGGATGGGATCAAATATCAAAACTGACTAAAATTTTAAAAGATAAAGGCTTTGGAAATACATGTAAAGTATATTGTATAAATGTAGAATTTCATAAATTTTTTTTTTTACGTTTGTTTATACATATTTTTTTTTATTTTATAGCTCGGTATATACTAATTCCTTTGCATTCCATGTTACCTACTGTATCTCAAAAATCTGTTTTTGAATCACCACCTCGAGGTAAGCTATAATTATTGAATTTTTTTAAAAACATTTTTGTTTAATATTAATATTATAATAGGTATTCGTAAAATCATATTATCTACAAACATAGCAGAGACTTCAGTTACCATAGATGATGTAGTTTATGTAATTAATAATGGCCGGATGAAGTTAAAAGGATTTGATGCAGAAAATAACATTGGGACTCTTAATGAAGAATGGGTGAGCTTAGCTAATTCTAGACAACGTCGAGGAAGAGCGGGTCGTGTGAGGCCTGGTATTTGTTATCATTTATATACAAAAGGACGAGAAAGATCATTTAATGATTATGTACTACCTGAGATGATGCGAACAAGTTTAGAAGAAGTAATACTTCAAGCTAAAATATTACAAGTTGGTATGGTAACACCCTTCTTAGAGAAAGTTATGAATCCACCAGAAACCAAAGCCCTTGAAGTAGCTTTAAAAGTATGTAATGGTTTATTTTACATAAGTAAATGTACTGTAATATTATTTTATTTTGTAGCTATTGATAGACTTGAATGCTTTGGACGAAAAAGAAAATCTCACTCCGTTAGGTTTTCATTTAGCAAAATTGCCAATCGGGCCACTTGAAGGTAAAATGATTATTCTAGGTGCAATGTTTAGTTGCCTAAGTCCAATAATGACAATTGCTGCCAGTTTAAATTTTAAAGATCCTTTTGTAATGCCAGTAAGTCATTTATTAATTATATTATTTGGTATTACTTATATTTACATGTTTAAAATATTTTAAATTTTTACAGGCAAACAAGGAATATCAATGTCGTGAAATAAAAAGAGAAATGGATGAAGGACATCAAAGCGATCATCTTATGGTCACAAGAGCAATGAGTAAATTTTTACTAGCAAAACAAGAGAACAGAGCTTGGGATTTTTGTAGAGAAAATTTTCTTATGTATAATACAATGAATATGTTGCATGAATTAAAATCTCAATACGCTAAGTATTTATGTGATCTGGGATTTATTAAAACTCCCAGTTATACTGATTCTGAATACAATCAGAATTCAAACAATGTTAAGCTTTTGAAGTGTGTTCTAGTTGCTGGTCTGTGTCCCAATATTGCTGTTTCTAAGTATGTAAAAAAATAAATGTTTTTAAAACAATATACAATATACATAACTTTCAATTATTATTATTTTAAAGCCCCAAAGTTAAAAGCAATGGTCGTAAGTTTTCAAAATTTATTACTGCTGAAGATGGAAAAGTGGAAATTCATCCTAAGTCTGTGAATTCAATTGATAGTTACTATGAGAGTCCTTTATTATTATATCATACAAAACTGAAGACTACTTCAATATTTTTGCACGATACCACTATGATTTATCCATTTCCTGTGGTACTGTTTGCAAAAAGTCTTAAAACAACTGGTGAAAAAACTGATCATGTTACATTTAGTCTTAATCCTCAAATAAATTTTACTTGTTGTGCTAGAACAGCAATTTTTGTAAAGGTGATTATAACATTTTTAAATATTAATAATATTGTAAATTTAATAATTATGTCACATTGCCAAATCTATCACATGGATTAGTTTATTATAATTTGGGATTGATTAAAAATATTTAAACATTTTTTTTATATTTTATTCAATTATTAGTTACTTGATTATATGTTAGTTCTAAAAGTAAACTGACAGTTTCAACAATAATTTTTATTCATGTTTTTTTTCTTCAAATGCATAATATTAATTTTATTACAATTGAATATTTAATTGTATATTATTGTATTCTTGTAATATGAATGTATTTTAAAGATGGGACATAATTCAGCCAAAAAATCAATATGACAAACTAATTTCTAATGAAATAATTAAAATTAAAATTAAATGGCAAAGACCATGGACCAGTAGTAAATTTAACTGATGGTCAAAAAAACTTATATACTGGTAATAATTATTTTAAGGTTCTTTACATTTTTAATATTTGCTAAGTAAACTTTTTAAATCCTAAATTATGTTTATTTGTTTAAAAAGAAAAAAAACAATTGTATTTCATAATTCAATATTAATTATATTGTCTTGTGTATATTTATTATTTTTAATGTATATTCACAAATAATTAATAGTGACATAAAATATTTTTTATATACTTAATATTTCACTCGACATAGATGAATATGTATTAGTATTAATCACAAATAGATTAACATAATTATTAATTATTATTTATCTTTTAATTTTTTAGCAAGTAAGAAATAGATTGAAGTGGTTGATTGACCATTTAATGTCGCATCCTGAAGAAATAAGTTTTAATTCAAATTCAGGCAGTGGAAAAGCTCTCAAGTAAATATTAAAATTGTTAACAAATTATATATATTTAAAAACTTAATATGAAACAATTTTACTGTCATTGATAAATTATTAACTATTTTTGTTAACAGTTAAAATGTTAAGTGCTAAGTAAGGTAGTCAGTATGACAAATACATGAGCAATATAAATTATATCTTTAAAACTAGCAATATTTTTTCATAGGCTATAATAAAAATTTGATAATGATAATTTACATTATAATATATCATTATATTATTGATTACTATTAAGGGTTGTTATATTGTCTATGATTCAATAGCTATTTTTATGCTCTAGTAAAACCCTAGAGTAAACTAGTAGTGGTACCAGGTCATGTGGCCCATAAATGCTAATCTTGTTATCTACCAATTTATATTATCTAATTTACTTATTATACTTTGTAACTGTATAGATTGTAAATAAATAAAAAATAAAAAATTGGTCTTGCAAATTAAAATTACAACATAATTGAATTTAATAGGTATTAAATAATACATACAGATGTTGTTGTTGTTTAAATAATAAAAAAAAACACATTGTGAGCGGTTTTATAGAAATTATTGTGACCCTAATAGTCATTGTAAATATTATCCATTTGTATTTAATATAATATATTACACATATTTAAAACATTTTAGTCAATACAATTTTAATTAAATATATGTGTTATGTTTTTATATATATTTTAAATATATGTTTAAAAATCTTTTATACTTTGTCGAAGATAAGTTAAACATTTTTTTTATAATCTGGCTAGTGAAATTACTTATTCAGATCTTGTTAGAATAAAAATTTACTTAATATACAATTTTTGAACATAGATTTAATGGATCAGACATAAATCAAACTAACCATTATTCTATTTGCACTTAACATAAACATTTTATTGCATTATTTTATTTTAAATTCACGGTTAAAAAAATAGATAATACTTATAATTAATTCAACTATATTTGATAGAAATAAATTATTTTTGTTGTTGATTAAAAATTGTATTATTTTTTTTAAAGTCATATTTCACAATAATTATTTATTTAAAATATATTATTGTTAAACTTAATAAAGATGGCTCCTTACATTATTTTTAATAAATTAATTTTTTTATTTGTTTTTCATACTTAATTAAGTACCCTGATCAAATATTTTAAACTTAAAATTTTTAATATACATTTTTAATTCATTTTTAAATATTTTGTGTATATTAATAATAATGTATAATCATTAATCACCATATATTATTTTTCAGACTTGTTGTTGATCTCGTATCTGCAGAAGAACATCCTGGTATATTAGAATTTCCTTTTATGTTTTAAATTTAACTTATCAAATATTTTTATTTATTGATATTGTACAATTTATAAAAATAACTTAATGTATTTAATTTTTTTTTTTTAATGCATATGCATGTTTTTTTAATTAATTACTTGTGAAGGAGTCCAGTGCCAATGTAATTATTGTTCAAAAACATATTTTATTAAAACAATAATTCTGTCTTGTAGAATTTTTTTTTTTGATGGTGTTAATTATTTTGTATTTGAACATAGATTAAATAGTTTATAACAATTACATTTAAAATGGTAAATAAATTTTAAGCTTACTTCTCAATCTGAGAGTTAACATGCTCCTTTTGCACCATAAATACTTTTTTCCGTAGTGTTTAAACCGCAATGCAAGTTGTTAGTTAAGTAGTCATGGTTAATTATTCATATCAAAAATCAATAATATCAAATTAATCAATACCAATAAATGGTGGAGTATTGTAGATATACATTTCATTATATAACTAAATAAAATATAGCAATAATGCAGGAGGCCTCTTAATGTGATTAAAATTAACAATTTTTTATAATACATTTTATTTGTTAGTATTAAATGTGAGTGTTTGGATGATTATTATGTTATTTTTAATACTTTGAGGTTTGAATATTTTTATTCAAATATATTATAAATAGTTTTTTCATATTTATATTTAAACTCTTAAGAAATATTGTATTATTTAAACAAGATAAGACTGATTTAAAGCATTTTTATATGAAGCATTGCTATATTCAGAGTTTTAAAATTGTTCTTTGGTATATGACTGCATATCAATCCGACTGAATCTCTTGATTAATGTAACTACTGTCTTCTTTGAATGTATCAGATCTTTCAATGTTTGAATCAACTTTAGTATATTTCAATATTTGATAAAACTAAGAATCATTGGCTTAATAACCATAATTTTTCATATCAATGCTAAAAAAATAGTATACTTTGAGTTTTGAAATGTTACAAGATATCTTCGGTTTAACTAAATTCTATATTTGGTTTGATTTTTAGAATCAATCACTAATTTAGCCTCTCCTTTACACACCATACTAGAGAGCGGAAATAAATAATTTTCTAGAAAAATATATCTTTTATAATGCATAACACTACAACAGTATCGAGAATGTGTTATAAAATATACCCCATAGATAGACAAATACTTCACTGGAAGTCTGAAGAAATATTCACATGACGGGACGATGTAATTGCACATATAATGGTCACATCAAACAGCTGAACGATGTTGAAACTAATAACATGTTAAAACTTACGATCTGCAAAGTCAACTGTAATTATTGCAGTCGAAGAGTTCGGACTGCGCGGAGTAGCTAAGTGGTATATACTTTTTGTTTATCAACGAATTATCCGCGATTGAATTGGTCATATTTTGAAACATCGAAACACTTTTATGAATTAAATTTCTGAACGACATATATGGATAATGAATCAACAAAACGATCGTGTTTATTAACTATTGAAATAAACTATAAATTTTACATACAATTAATATATATAGATTATAAATACTTCGTACACATATTATGTATATATATATATATATATATATATATATTGTTAATAGGTTAACATGAGTAATATTATATCACACATATTTTATCATTTAATTCTTTAGTGAAAATAATGTTGAATATAAAAATTAAAAATGTTCATTGGTGAGAAGGAATGGCACACAGGAACGGTGATTTTTTTTATCTCGGTGGAAGCGGTGAGTGTGTGTATGATTAAATTTTCAATGGGCTTAGAGTCGATGCTATATAAATGTATATCACAAAGGTGCGATTTATTTGAACACCAGAATATTATATAAAATTTTTTTTATAATGAGAAATAAAATGAGTTTTAATGTATTAAATTGGGAAGGGGTAAAATATAAGTCGGTCACGTGTCGGATCGAGCAGCGGTTGTGACGAATGAAGACGACCTGGGGATGGATTTGTGTTGCAGGTTGCTTATATTAAGTTATTACTAGTTTCGGAGAATCATGTATTGCGTATTGTCTATAATTATTTGCTATGCTTTTACATGTTAAATTTAAGGGGAAGGACGTCCAGAACCTACCTTTTCTTCCTATTTACCTTACAAACCGTTTTCTACTTATATGGATCACATTGAAATCTATCTATCTAAATATGCATTATAAATAAATGGCAATGTGTCTATGGACTATGATTGAAGTTTATCATTTATAGACTCAAAATAACTATTCGGCCAATATTGACAAAAATGTCAGAGATTGTCTTCATAGATACCAGGAAGGTTTAGAAAAGTGGTTTGAATAACGTTCAATAGGTGACTGAACAATTTTTAAAAATATTTTTGTTGATTACATTATGTCATATAGATGTAACTAATCAAATATTATAAACTGAATTTAACTTCTACCATTACTACCAATCATTTTGTATATATCACTTTGTAAATGGGTCTATATGGGTTTTAATCAATTAATACATGTAGGTAAGTATTTTTCGTTATTATCAGTTTTTGTTAATGAATCGAATTTTCATTCGAAAATTTCAAAATTGAATCAATAATTTGATATATGAAAAACAAAACCCGTATAAGAGAACTAAATGATTTGTTTGCATACATACATATCGGCGCAATTACGAGGAAGGGCAGTAGTGGGGCTTATCCCTTCATAAACATTTTAGTCCCCTATACGTTTTTAATTTTCAGTTCTTCTTGGTTATAATCCAAATCCTTGCATAAAAAAAAATTGTCAAGGTTGATGGGATCGATGTGTAAAACAATAAATAATTATTTGTACATATATTATAATATAATATACTAATATTGTAGATGTAGGTATTATGTACGAGTTTATGTATGAAGAGTATCAAGACATACATCAAGTCAAGTATAGCCCAAAATAGATTCAGTGATCTGGTTTTAATAAATATAGAATGAGAATTATCTAATAAGGTTATCGATAGTGATATAATATGTTGAGATCGTTTGCATCTAAATGTAGGCAAATTTGATCTTACTGCAGGACTTCCTTTGATTACTAAACTCCCTTTTAAGATACTATTTTGAATTTTGGTTAGGACTCTGACAGTCTAGCTCCTATAACTATTAAATCCTAGTTTCATCTTATATACTTACATCCACTAAACGGAATCACCAAAGACTGTTCACTAGTGAATCCTGATAATATTCAGCTTGTAGTTTACCTAAACAATTATACGTGTATGTCGTATGTAGATTCGTTTAAATATTCAATGTACTGTGAAATATTAAAGTCAACTCTCGTATAGTAATATAGTAGTAGATATATACTTAGTATAATATAAAGAATAGGTAATGAAGTTTATATTTAAGTATTAAACAAATGCGCACAATAAAATATATACATGCTAACATATAAAATATAATAACAATATAAATATGTACAAAAAAAGAAAAAAAATAGTATAACAGTTGGATATTTTACAACCAAGTAATACACATCTATAATGTAAAGGTGACGTGACTATCTTATGTATAGTATGGGTACGAGTGTTTATTAAATTAAAATGTTTTATTTAGTATCGTGGATCCGCGTTTAGGTTAGATGCTGTAAGCCTATAACAGACCTACGTTCTGGCGTTGATTACCCAATAATATACGAGTATTTAAAATGAAAAAAAGTTTGATATTTGGTTATCTAACAACATCGTTGCAGTTTCAAGAGCACATAATATCATGTGAATACGATTGAATAATATACCTAGGTATTCCAATAGTGTGTTGTGCGTAAAATACAATCGTAAAATACATCCAAATACGTATCACGGAATCTGTCAGACCGAAAAAAGCCAGTTACATAATAATTTTACGAAAATTTAGAATTCCGAATAGGTAAGCATGCGATCGAAGAGCGAGAGAAAGTGAAAACATCGCGATAGTCACGCACTCACAACCGTACGTACTTAATAATACGACTATATCCCTTTTATAATAATGGAATAATCAATACCCGGACGAAGTAAACAATAACGATTAAATATGTACGCTTTATAATAATATATTATATATTTATGTGTGTAGGTATAGTGTATTTATTATATAAACAACGACGTGTGGTCTTGGTTGGATTGCGATTTGTGACCGTGGGGGTGAGATAAAAAGACGTATAATAATAATATTGTAAAATGTGCGGCGGAAATGGCATTATGTGCGTTGTTAATTGCAAACGTACGAGGGTGTTGGTGGTGGGCTAAATAATAATACCTAATATTAATAATAAATCGTAATTTTTCGATACATAACATTATATATATTTTTATATATTCAGGTCGGTCGTTGTATTGGCTTAAGTATAATTATCTTTTATTATATTATGTAAATTTTGGAGACGGATTTCGGATTCTGCAGATCATCTATTTTTTTTTTTTTAAACAACAACAACAATAGGTTGTTAAGTATATATTATTATTATTGAAACGGACGTTTCGCATATTCTAAGATTTTTATTCTTATGGCAACACTAAATATAATAATAATAATAATAATAATAATATATATATATATATACGCGTTATCCTCGTCCTACGTTCGGATATAATTAATAATAATAACAATATAATGTACAATTGCGCAGTGTGTCGGCGTGCATAACTTACATAGATAGAATCTTAATTTATTTGATATTGCTTGTTTAATATATTATTTTAATCGTTTTCATTTTTGGACCATGCAGTTTATATATTATATACTATAACCGACGTAGCATAGCGTCGTTTCTTGGTCATGTTTCGGTAACAGTTTTTTTTTTCCCCCATCAGTACAGTGATCCTGGACCGCTGGGCGACCCGTATCCGGTGGACGGTGAAGGGGAACCGTAAGTGTCAGACGGAATCGACGGAGACGGACTCGCGGGCGGCCCGTACTCTGACGCCACCGAGTTGGGGTATCCTTCTTGTTTCTGAAAATCGGACAAGTAATATAAAAAAAAACGTAATATTATCGTCGTCAACAATAGTTTGTTTTTAATATAATTTGTGAATTATACGCCCCATACAGACATAACAATATGTCTTAAAATATAATATATTATATTATTTATTTATTTTTTTTTATAATAATTGCGTGATCATCGGTGTCGCGGATTTAGAAAATGATTTTTATCCGATTTTTTGCCGTGACGGAACGGTTAAAATTCTCGTACCTTATATACAACGGTAGCGGTTTAGCGATCAACGGTCGACCGCGTTATATTATAATAAATAGCTATTATTGCTATGGCCGCTATTGCGTGAGATTTATACCACCGATTCTATCTCTGTCGCGGGAATCAATAAGGATAATATTATAAGCACTTGGCCGAAAATTTGAGCAGAACTGTGCACGCCCATAGTATATTTTTCAATGTCTACGGTAATAATTACAATCGCGTGGCTTGCCTATCGTTTGGTTGAATTTGTTTTTATTTTGCCGTTGCGCCACTGATAGCAGGCAGGTATGATATAACATCGATCACAATATCATTTAAACAGACGAGACGCGAGTGTGCGAAATTCCCGTTACACGTCGTCGGGGGAGGTGGTATTGAAAATGTTTGCGCCCCCCTAGATGACATCAACGCGACGACGACGACGACGACAACAATCGCGATATAATCACCTGGGTCTTGTATCTGATGAAGTACACTTCCGGTTTGGACGGCTGCGTGGGAGCGGGCGTCGGGATGTGGATCTCGGGCGCCTCGTCCGGTTTCTTGACCAGCACGTAGATGAGCGTCTTCTGTTCGGCTGGCGGCGCGATTGCCGGTATGTCCGGCACGGTGGGCGGTGGCGGCGTGGGTGCCTTGATGAACACGATCTTGTAGTGTTTCTGCGGCGGCGGAGGCGGCTGCACGGGCTTCTTGGGGGCGTAGTACGTGGGCTCTGGCGGCGGGACGTGCACGTACACGTGCTTGTGTATGACGGGCGCTTGCTGCGGTGGCCCATACTGTGGTGGCGGCCCGCCGCTCGGGTACGGCCCGCTGCTACTGCCGCCACTGATCGGAGCTGCGTAGCTGTCCAGCGTGAGCCCCGGGAATCCGCCACCGCCTCCGCCGAATCCGGTCAGCGGCGCTTCGGGTCGGCCCAGGCCTCGGCCCACCGCCAGCAACACCTGCGAAAAGCACACGGCAAAAATCATCAACCGTTCGAGTTATACCTACGTCTGCGGGGCGTCATCGGTCAAAGACTGGCGAGGAGGGCATTTATCAAATTTTTTTTTTTTATTTACATTTTCCGTCCCTCCACTTATTTATTCCGAAAACATCTGTCATATTTAGAAAGTATATTAGAATTTAAAAATTCTATTCAAAATATTATACCTTAACTGCTGTAAAACGAATTACAAACAAACACGCGCATATACATAGACTTAATAACCAATTTATTGATATTAATCTCTTTTCTATGTATTTGTCACGGCGATTGTGTTCCC